>CM030837.1:18752224-18757224 GCA_018105865.1 Metaphire vulgaris
ACTGCATACTTATGTACTTAGTACAACAGATTGGGCAAAAACTGGTACTGGTGGTAATGAAGTGGGACACCGCTATTGTGTTTCCCCCCTCCCCGTTTTATTCCGGTTGAGTCCCTCGAATAATTTCTTCCAGGGCAAAGGACAACCATCTATTGCCGCCGAACCAGTGGCTTAGCCGAGGTTCAGGATTTTTTTTTTGGGGGGGGGTGGGGCATCGAATTTTTCCGGCTGAAAAGTCTCCGACGAGAAAAAATGGCCGTCGCATGTTCACGCATTCTCTTCGAACGTGCTACCTACCCTCTCCCCCATCACCACCACCACCACCACACCACACCCCGCCCAAATTTCTCAATATGGTTTCGAGCAAATCTCACGACCGGGGTGGTCCCAACCTGAAAAGGAAGGGGACCTTGGCCGCATGCCCTATTCACGCCCCCCCCCATCACAGGCCATTTGGAACAGGCGTTGACAGGAGGAGGAGGAGGAGGAGGAGGAGGAGGAGGAGGAGGAGGAGGAGGAGGAGGAGGAGGAGAAAGAGGAGGAAAATGATGATGATGTGACGATGATGATGATGATGATGATGAGACAGTCGCCGCGTCTCTAATTCGTTACTGAGGCGATCTTCGTGGTTGACCTTCACCTTTCGACGTCGCCAGCCACTGACCCCGTGACCTCCGACCTGCGTGTGACCTCTACGAGTCCGCTGCGACGACGATCGACCGAAAAACAGAGAGATCGTCTGCTCTGCTCGACATCCGAACTAATGCGACACACGCAGCTCCATTTATGTAGCGCACGAACGGCGAAATCGCCGCCGCCGCGTTTATATAGCGCCACGATGATTCATTGAGTCGACGACGACGACGACGACGACCTCCGTTTTACGTATGTCGGTGTCGGGGGCTGTGAGGGGGTGTCGATGTCGGTTTTTAGTGGGACCCTCTCTGTGTGTGTGTGTGTGTGTGTGTGTGTGTGTGCATCGTTGTTGTCAGTGTTATTGGCAGAGCGGTTCTACCGATGACAATAGAAGCAACTGACAGTATGAATTACGCGGTAATACCGTTTACCAGACGAACAGACGGACAGATCGAGGAAACGATTTAGGGGCGTGAGGTGGGGGGTGGGGGTGGGGGGCTGCTGAAACCCCCAACATTTTTTGCAGCCTATTGGTGATAGAATTAGCCTACGCAAAATGTTACTGTCCGGGACTACACAGATGTACGCTATAGAAAACACATGTTCTAGTCAATTGGACGCATACTGACTACTGAAGATTTTTAGTCGGGTTCTACTGTAGAGGCTTACAGTAGAATTTTCTACTCGATTATTAACAACAGCGGGTAGCAAATGCTCTTTGCTACTGTCCGACAGAAAGCGAATAGAATCTAACATACCAGGATGTCAAGTTTTTTCTCTCTCTTTAGATTCGCGAATCTACCGTCATTTCCAGGTATTTTTCAGGTGTTCTCGTCATTGAGAAAGTTCGAAATAAGAGGAGAATAGAAGTTCAATTAAAGAAGCGAACTGGATTCCAAAGAGGAGGACCCAGCATTAGAATTCAGCTTAATTGTAACTGTCTTAACCCCTTAACTGGGGATCCCGGATATATCCGTCCATTTTACATTGAGTTACAGTTAAATACACGGTTAATGGGTTAATGTTGCTATTGTCAATTAATTCCAGCTCGAAAGCGCTCGACCGGTTCTCTTTCTTCGTCGAAACGCTGTCATCCGCGCATCGGTTTCAGTGGAAAATATTTCTGTGGGGGTGGAGGTGGGGGCTGGAGAAGGGAGGGTGGGCTAGGGTGGGTGGGGTGGGGTGGGTGGTGGTTTTACGCAACACTGATGCGCCGCGGTTTAATTAAGAGATGCACTCGACCGATTGCCTCGATGCCGGAAATAAGCGCTCCGATTCGGACGAACAGCGTGTCCGGTTAGAGCTACGACCAGAGTCCCCCCTAAGTCCTAAATCCCCGTCGTAGGCCTCCTCCTCCCGCTTCCCGTCTCATTCATTCCTTCGTTCATTCGTCGGGTCTCGACAGCCCCCCACCCCACCACCACCAGCCATACGTCCTGCATCATTTCTATACTCTTTTCTCATAATTTCGGAATCGAATCGGAAAAAAACTCGCGGCGCCACCTGTCGACCGATATTCTCGTTCGACCCGATCGGACGCGTCGCCATGGCGACGGCGCAGTTTTTGGGTCGAAGGTCGACCGCAAACGCCGACCCGACCCGATCCGAAAACCGAACACATCTGAGTCAGTCAGTCAGTCGGTCTCTATGCATTATGCATCCGTCGACTGGGTCTCGCATCACGTGACCCGTCCCTCTAGGTCACGTGGGCCGCGGGTCCTATATAATACAGGATCGGAGAAAACAGTGTACGGTCGAAGAGGGAGTTTAGACTGGTGCGTGGGACGGAGATATGGGTGGGGAGTAAGGGACGGGGGTAGGGGTAGGGGTGGTGGCTTTGGGGTTCGTAGGCGCCGCAGGCAATGCGGGAAATCCCCACGGTAAACACCGGTTGTTGGGGTAAACGTTCTGGAAAAATAGAGCGCCGACCGCCGCCGGAGCCTCTACGGCCTTCGAAGACCGGTCGGCGCGGCGGCCCAGGGATGCCCTTGAACACGGACGGGAGGGAGGGAGGGAGGGAGGAGGGTTGGGAAAGTAGGGAGGGAGGGTCCGTGGGGACCGTATTCCCCGGGCGACCGAGCGACCGCGAAAGGCAGGGGATCAGAATCTGTGGCCGTCCGCCGAATGAGTGGTTCCAGTTCTCCGGAGGAAATAGGTCCGAGTTGCTGCTGCTGCTGGAAACAACGGCCAGGCGGCGGATATAGGGAGATAGATAGATAGATAGATAGATAGAGAGTGTGTGTGTCCCAGAGAGAGAGAGAGAGAGAGAGAGAGAGAGAGAGTGTGAGAGAGAGAGAGAGAGAGAGAGAGAGAGAGAGAGAGAGAGAGAGAGAGAGAGAGAGAGAGAGAGAGAGAGAGAGAGAGAGAGAGAGAGAGAGAGAGAGAGAGAGAGAGAGAGAGAGAGAGAGAGAATGAGAGAGAGAGGGACGACACCAGCATTTCGAACGATGCCACAAACTCCGCAACCGCTACTGCTGCTGCTGCTGCTGCTGCTGCTGCTGCTGCTGCTGCTGCTGCTGCTGCTGCTGCTGGTGGTGGTGGTGGTGGTAGTGCTGATTACCGTTTGTACTACGGATCAGATTGTGATGTAAAGGATGAACGGCTAGGATGGTGTGGAGGGAGCTTGGTGATGGGGGGAGGAAGGAGGGAGAGGCGGGTGTGAGGGAGGGATGGAGAAAAGAAAAAAAGGAAAAAGGTAAGCGATGTTGAAGACAAGGTGGAGATACCGATGCAACAACAGTTGTGAATGCAGAAGAGGATAGCAAGTTAGCAACACGGCATTTGACGAAGCGCAGAATTAGTAACGCATAGAATTATTGCCCACGGAAAAATGCCAGCATAGAGATATGATTTGCGACCTCTCCAGAACCTCGCATCAGTTCTCTTTTTCTCTCTTCCATTCTTCTTTTCTTCCTCTCTGTCTCTCTGTCTCTGGCTCTGTCTCTCTGTCGCTCACTGTCTGTCTGTCTGTTTCTGTCTGTCTGTTTGTCTCTTCTCCTCCCTCTCTCTCTCTCTCTCTCTCTCTCTCTCTCTCTCTCTCTTTCTATTACTCGTTAAAATTTGATATTCTAATTCTATGCGTGACGCAATTTCTTACAAGAAACGGTCCAAATGTAAAGCCATTCGAACATAGGCGGCGATCATGGGGTTGTCGGGGTTGTCAGGAACACCCCAGATTTGAGCCAAGGGGGCGTCCAATAGCTGCTGGACACCCCACATAATCGCCGCAATTTTAGCACATGTACAAGAGTTGTCTCAAGCTCTTCTCTTAGCAACAACGTCTGTGAAGCTATGCAGTGTAATAATAATAATAATAATAATAATAATAATAATAATAATAATAATAATAATAATAATAATAATAATAAGTCGATCGAGGAATGTCCCGCGTCGTAAGATATCTGGTCCATTGTAAGACCACAAAAACACCACTTAGATAGGTAATTCGCGATGTCACATAGTCAATGAAAGGTCTATTGAAGAATTGGTATATACCCTGTAGATATGTACAAATTTAAGAGAATTTAAGAAATTCTCTGATATAATCTACATTTTCGTTTGTCCCCATCTTCATTGCATCAAATTGTGCAAGAACAATCAATATTGGCCCCTTCGATTTAGATCTACAGCGCTCGAAATAGGACAGCTGCCGGCCAATTCATAACTAAACGCACAAGAGCCAACGACTGTACGAGAACGAGGGACATCAACAAAATGAAAGTCCTGCCGAATATCTTGTGGAATGGGTAGTAAGTTAACGGAGGGACGAGTCATGTCTTAAGAAATCTCGTTCATTGTTTTTAGACAATAAAAAACTATTTATAATTAAATTACTGTGTCATAGATAGCTAGATAGCTAGATAGCTAGATAGTGTGTGAGAGGTGTGTGTGTGTGTGTGTGTGTGTGAGAGAGAGAGAGAGAGAGAGAGAGAGAGAGAGAGAGAGAGAGAGAGAGAGAGAGAGAGAGAGAGAACGAGTAGTTCCGAGGGATGGAGAGACTGACAGAACGAGGGCGAGAACGGACGAATGAATGAGTCCAGTAGCTCCGCCCAACTGTGACTCGAAGTTGCGTTATCCAGTGACGACGGAGAGCCGGAGAAGAAGAAGAGGAAGAAGAGTAAAGAGGAAGGAAGGAGGAGGAGGAGGAGGAGGAGGAGGACCGTGGAGGTTGGATTGTTTCGCGGCACATAGCATCACCATCACCACCATCAGCAGCAGCAGCAGCAGCAGCTTCATCTCCGCCATCACAACAGCTGCTGGAAACGAACGCCGGCGCTATATAAATAGCCGTCCGTAGCATCGGCGGACGTCGTTTCGGACAATACAGGACGATATCCGATCCGGACGAGAAAAAGAGAGAGATA
>CM030837.1:18762224-18797224 GCA_018105865.1 Metaphire vulgaris
AGGAGGACGATATGAATGATTTCTTTGTTGCTAAGGTCTATCATTCTCTCTGTTTCTGTCTGTCAGCCTGTCAGTCAGTCTGTCTGTCTGTCTGTTTCTGTCTCGATGATTCAGTCATTTTATACGAGAAATACAATAATTTGAAATTTGAAAATTTCTCGCCAATATTTGACCAGTTTTAAGAATAGAATTCTACGCCAAATATTTGACAAAAATATAAATTCTTTTGGGAACGTTTTCTCGGTGGTAATCTGCATTCACAAAACCTGACTAATCCAGTCCTGAAAGTTTATTAATTATTTCCATTAAACTAGCTCTTTATCCCGTCAAAATTGACGGGGAGCTTGGCTGTTTCCTACGCAGATTTCTGTAATTTTCCGGCAATAAATAAACATGACGTCATTTTAGCGGACAGTTAGACATAAACAGCGGGTGATATTCCTACATTTGGTGCGTTTGTTTCTCTTGGACAGGGTGTAAGATCAAGGCCCTTCGGGGCAAGACGAACACCTACATCAAGACCCCGGTGAGGGGAGAGGAACCGGTCTTCGTCGTCACCGGGAGAAAGGACGACGTGGCGGCCGCCAAGAGGGAGATCATCTCGGCCGCCGATCACTTCAGCCAGATCAGAGCCACCAGAAGATCCGGAACATCCACTTCCGCCGGTGGTGGTGGTGGTGGTGGTGGTGGTGGTGGTGGTGGGTCGCAGGGGAGCGCCAAGTCGTCGTCGTCGGCGGCGGCGTCCCACTCTGGCGCCGCCCACGGGGTGGTGGTTGCCAGGTGACGATCGGGGTGCGGGTCCCGGTGAGCGTCGTGGGACTCGTCGTCGGGCCGAAGGGAGCGACCATCAAGCGCATCCAGCAGGACACGCAGACGTACATCGTGACGCCCGGACGGGACAAGGACCCGGTGTTCGAGGTCATCGGGTCGGCGGAGAACGCCGAGCAGGCGCGGAGGGAGATCGAGGGCTACATCGAGACGCGGATCGGGGGGCCCTCCACTTCCGGTGGCGGCGGCGGCGGCGGCACGGGGGGCAACTCGAGGGAAGGCTCCTCCAGAAGACAGCAGCAGCACCAACACCAACTGACTCAACATCATCATCAATCGCGCGATCCGCATCATCATCATCATCATCAGCAGCAGCAGCAGGAGAGAAGAGAGGAGGAGAAGAAGAACGACGATCACCTCGTGGATGGTTCTAACTATTGTCGCCAGGCGTCATCCGATTCGCTGTTCGGCTGTCTGTTTCGATCGGCGCTCGACGAAAGCTACGTTCACACTCGGCGATCCGACTACCACCAGACGACAGAACCACCACCACCACCACCACCACCACCACCTGCGGATGACGTCATCCGCTCATTTCCGTTTCCGGTAACCATTTCGACGATCCAGCAGCAGCAGCAACAGCAGCTACCGCGCGGCGATCTTACTACTACTACTACTACTACCTCACAGTTCTATGACGTCACCGCCGCCGCCGCGCATGCGCACTCGTCGTCGTCGTTCGCGAATTTCGACGGCGGCGTCGACGACGACGAAGCGGAAGCGGAAGCGGAAGCGGAGGCGTCAAATCGTCTCGGTGACGTCATATCCGGTCGTCTGTCGGAACTGCTGGAGACGAGATCGTTGTCGGACGGAGGACTGAACTGGTCGAATAGCAAGAAACCGCTGCTGCAGCAGCAGCGGCAACACTATCCGACTTCCGGTCCCGGATCAGGAACCACCGGATACGCCGGTCAGCAGAGCTCCACCTCCTCCTCCTCCTTCTTTTCTAACAGCACCTTTGCGTCGCTGATGATGCTGCGTCTGGCTCGCCATCAGCAGCAGCAGCAGCAGCAGCAACGAAATCCGCTCTTTTCCGGATTCGGATCTAGGATCCTGCACGACGGACTCCTTCCGGCGGCGGCGGCGGCGGCGGCTGCGGCGTTCGACGGAGGAGGACCACCGGACTCGGCCGCGTTCCTCCTTCCGCCGGTTCCGACGGACTTCGAGGGCTTCCTGGAACGGTGTCTGCTCGCCCGTCATTCGTACGGGGACGAACCCGGATGCTGCGATCCTCCCTCGGCATCGTCGGTCTTTTCCTCTCTGATTCCGGACTCTGCCGCTTCCGTCGCCGGACGCTTTCTTCGAGGTCCCTCCTCCAGGAGCCACTCCAGCAGTCCGACGGATTCCACCGGATCGACCGGATGATGACCTCTGATCATCGCGACCGGAATTATTCCGGATCCGGAAGAGAAGAAAACAGACATTTTCCAATATCAGTTGCAGTTCAGATCTTTCTGCTCTTGTTCCCCGTTCTTCTTCTTCTTCTTCTTGCCAACACATTCTCGCAAATATTGAAGCATATACTATTTATTTTTAATTGAAAATAAATTTAATTATTTTCGTCGATAGTGTCTTCATCGGAAGTTGATTTACTTATTTTGATTCGATTTATGTAGCGGAGGATTTTCTAGTGGAGATTTCTGCACATAATTTTACGTTACGATCTCTTTACTGGAACGTAATAGAATATTTCTGTAGTAATAGTAGTGTACGTAGTTTTCTAAGTTGAATATTTATTATTGAATAAATGATGCAATTAATTAATTCATCGAATGAATCGATCGTTCACTCAGTCAATCATTCGCTCAGTCAATCATTCACTCAGTCAATCAGTCACTCAGTCAATCATTCACTCAGTTAATCAGTCACTCAGTTAATCATTCACTCAGTTAATCAGTCACTCAGTCAATCATTCACTCAGTTAATCAGTTATTCAGTTAATCAGTCAGTCAATCATTCACTCAGTTAATCAGTCACTCAGTCAATCATTTAGCGTGATTTTCCCGCTGAAGTGAAATGAGTTGAACTAATTTTTATATTTTGCAGTTCAATTCTCAGTAAAATTTCAACATATGTTTCATTGTATTTTTCTCCTTTATCCGGTCGAATTTCGTTTTTTGATTGTTTCTGGACAAGTATTATTTTTGTGTCTGTATTTTCATCAGAATTTGCGACTGGTCCTGATATTAATTTCATTAATGTTTACGGTTCTCTGTGTCATATGTTTCTTCATTTCAAGAGTAGATTTCAACAAGAAATCTGCACTAAAACACTGACTAATGCACTTGAATAAGTGGGCATTTGGAAGCTCAAAATAACTGCACTAAAACAGAAATGGTGATTAGATTAGGGGAAGGGGTTGAGAAAATGGGCGGGCGCCCCTGATTTCAAATTAGATTTTTTAAAAGAAATTCTCATCCATTATTATTTTTGCCAAATTCTGGATGCTCGTATTTTAAACGCATCGATTTTAAATAGAGGTAAAGAATTAGATATTGTCGTACGTTGGAAACCAACCGGCATTCACTGGGAAAGGGGGGACGCCGCACCCCTATTCGGCCCCGGACCGGTTGTGAGATTCGAGCAAAACCGGTGATTAGTTTAGTTGTGGGGGGTAAGGGGGTAGTATGGTACGGTTGATACCATGAAACCTCAAAGCGCTTGAGTCGATTACCTTTGCTGGCCAAAGGACCCCCTATTTTGGAATCCTGGCTACGCCACTGTCAAATGGTAGCTGTAAATTCGGGCCATTCGACGGCATACGATTAGCCAGAAGTTTTGCCACCAACGAGAGAGGGGGGCTTCTAAATCTTGGGCGTATGGCGCGCCGTGGGTGCAAAATTTCATGACGAAAATGAATATAATCTGGACCTGGTATACGCAGCCAGATTTTACATTGGAAAAAGATTTTGCAGGATTTTTAGTCCGGCACAAGTTCTTAACTTCTGTATTAGCACAAGTACAGGTCTATCGAAAACTTGTTACTTTACATAGCGATAGGATTAACCCCTTAACCGTGTATTTAACTGTAACTCAATGTAAAATTGATGGATATATCCGGGATTCCCAGTTAAGGGGTTAAATATGATGAGTGCGACAATTTGGGATATTAACTTGTAGAAAAATAGCACTCTTTGGACATTATATTTATGAGTCTTGTTTCTTATAGAGGCTCTATAATTAGCCTAAGAGATGAGTTGATTATATACGCTACTTAGACGGATAATTAATTGGAAGGATATTTTTATTTCTATTTTTAATTTCTCTTCGAAAATTCTGCCGTTTATCTTTTGTACGTTCGCATTAAAAGATTTTATTGTTGCTCTATTTTGAACTGGAGATTGTTGAGAGCTATACAATTGATTGTTTCGCCGGCGTCTATTTTGCCTCCGTAGCGTTTAGAATTCGCGCGCATACATATATTATATTACTATTTAACATCATATTATGTACTGTATATTAGGTCTGCACATTAGGGCTAAATACACTCGATTCTCATGTCTAGATACTGCATTATATTCGCATAAATATATTATACATACTGTATTCTATCGCGCATATATACCGTTAAGCATGTATTTGTGAATGTACAGTACCATGTATAGACATGCAAAGACGTTTTAATCTATAAATATGTAGATGCTAATGTATGGGCGCAGTCTGGGTTGAAGTGGGGCATGTGCCCCACTCCCTCCCCCCAAGAAATTCCAGTATAACGCAAGTGAATTAAGTGCGGGAGAAGAGGAAGTAGGTAAACATTTTTCACTGGACGGATTGTTGGCTGAATTGTTAAAAAAGTGTATCCCCCCGTTGAATAAATTTTGTCTACGTCCATGAGCCTCTTAGAAGTTAAATATTTATTCGTAATTTAAGCGGCTAGATTGATTTTCTAGATTGATTATCTCCTATTATTTAGCTTAAGTCACTAGACATAGTGTTGCGGCTGGTGTCTCAACGAGGTCAAACAGTAAGTTAATCCTAAATTTTCATTGAGGAAAAGGGGTTTTCTTTTAAATACGTCTCCTTTAAAAGTGCGTTTTTTAACTAGAATCCTTCCGAGGGTTTGCCAAATGCCTATAACGAATTTGATTTTTAAACATGGAAATTACTGGACGCTAACGAAAGTATAATATTGCTAGGTTTTGAAACTATCTTGGGACTAAAGGCGTTAACAGACATTATGGCTTTATCCATTATATGTGAGAATCAGTAAAAACTACAGGAAAAAGGACAATATTTTAAGCAATGATGAGGTGCAGTGGCGTAGCCAGAAAAAAAAGGGCACACAGGGCATGGAACACCCATATCGGAAAAATGCTAAACATTCTCTCGCTTGCCATTTACAGAAAATGTACGTTGCAGGTTGCTAGGGAACACGCTCATTATCCGTTGCCATGACATCCTTTGCGATATTGGGTTGGGTTGGGGGGGGCGCTGGTAACGAGGGCGTAACAGGTCACAATTCCTGGCTGCAGCCACTGCCAAAATGCTCTGTGTGTGCTTGAACGCAGCAATGCACTATATGCATATATTTGTTTAATCAATAGTTTTATTCGATACGAGGCATGTGTGTTTCAAAATGAAATATTTTTAATTATAACTATCAGCAATTGATTGATTAATCATCACTGGTTTATTTTTGTATTCACGCGTTCCGCTTCTCGAGTCACGTGATCGTCGCCGCATTTGTGCATTTTTCATCGAATGAGTGAGCAAGTGGATGAAGTATAAGCAGCAGGAGAAATAATGGGGCACTTCGCTAGTAAGTGAGTAAAAATTGAAACCAAACAACTCAAGTACAGAGACATTACAATTATCGGCATTTTTGAGACTTTATCCTTGTCTTAAAGCCATCTCGATTGGGGTTCTTTTGAATTGAACTGTTTTGCATATCCGCCCCACCTCCTCCTCTTTAACATTTTTGGGGTGATCACAAATAAATTTCTGACAGAATTGAATTACTAAGTTGAAAATTTTAGAAGTTTCTAAGACTTTCGATTTTCCATCAACCTTTTCTTTTCAAACTGATGAAAATAACGGCAACACACATTTCGGGCTAAGGACTAACCCCTAATGATTCTCCCATAAATTTATGGGTGGAATTAAACAAACTTGGGGGAGGCAAAATTGCCCTCCTACGCCAAAGATCCGTATGCAACCCTGAAATTGAAATTAAGTATTTATGTGTGTTTGTGTGTGTGTGTGTTTGTATGTGTGCGTCTGCGCTTGAGAAATACCGTATTTAATTACTATAGTCCGTTAGACAGTTGTGACATTTCAGAGATATGAACTTGAACTTTCAGTTGGTTTTCTTGATGTGGTCATCATCCACGTGTAACTTTAAGGCATATTCTGAGATTGACATCGTCGCTAATACTAGTGTTGCCACTAGCGTTTTAGTAATTCTAGTAGATTCGTACGTTAACTCGCTCGTCTACCAAAGATTTCGATAGGATAAATAAAGCCTGCTGTTTTTTCCAAATATTTTGTCTTTTATCTGATCACGATCAACTATTTTACACTGTACACTGACCAGTGGCGTAGCCAGGATTTTCAGAGGGGGTGGTGGTGGTTTTCGGTTTTGACCGTGACCAACTTCGGAAAATCTTGACAAGAGAAAAAGGTTATCTCCTCTATTTTTTTCCCGACAAGCAAAAAAAACGTCGTCACCTCATCTCTATTTTTCCTTCCTCGCGCTGACAAGCAAAAAATCTCGTCAACTCTTAAACCATTACATTCTATAGCCAAGGGGGTTGCCCCCAAATCGCGTCCTAAAACTTAAAATGCATAGTAACTCATTAATAATAATTTGTTTTCGGCAGACAAGAAGGTTTTAAACCCCAAACCCCCTTGGCTACGCCACTGACACTGACATGCAAATATATATTTACCCTGCAGTTTTAGCATTTGGCGCGATGACATGTCCTTGGTCATCGCATGTTTACGAAAGTACGAAATCCAAATGTTGACAGGGAAATCTTTAAACATCGAATCTATTTTCAAATATCCACGCCTAACAGTGTTTTTATCCGGCACCTACTGTATTTTAAAAATCCTGAACCAGAGTGGTAACACTGCGAAACGGTCAATTTAAAATGTTATCGTGTGTATTCTTTTGACGACTGCTTTTGAAGTTTGATAAATATATATATATATATATATATATATATATATATATATATATATATATATATAGTCCAAATTGAAGAAACGTAACTTTAACCAGCATAAAGGAACTTATAACTTATTCTATTCAAGTACACTGTAGTCGGAAGCTTTTAATATAAACCGTGTTTGCACGTAACATGAATGTCTGACTGCTTATTAGGCCTATATGTGAATTCCTATTTCAAATTTAAATTTCATGGATGGCAATAAAAAAGAAGGAGTTTACTCAAAAAACCCGAGTTCTCGTGTAATTATTGTTATGCCTATAGTTGCAATATTAATTATTGTACTGAAAATACATTTTACACGCAAAAAAAATTAAAAATACACAGCCACGCAAACATGGGCAATGTACAGGAAAATGCCCGTCAAAATTGACGGGTGCGATTTTGCTCAACGATTACGTCCCCATAGAACAAATTATTGAATACAATTGCGTATAGGCCTAATGCTCTACTGCGATAATGTTAATTTTAACTAGAGGCGGATCTAGGGGAGGGCAGGGGGTACACATGTCCCCGGGCGTCGAGGTGAGGGGGCGCCAAAATTGGATATTTGGGTAAGTGAAATGCACAATAAAATAGAAGAAACACTTGCGAGGACTTTTTGCTCGTCAGCACTATATGAAGAGAGAGTTGAGGGGCGCCGAAAACGATGTGAGGACCTTTTTTGCTTGTCATTTGTTAGGGGCGCCAACGTACACTTTGTCCCCGGGCGCCGAATACCCTAGATCCGCCTCTGATTTTAACACAATATTATGGTTTTGGGTATATTTTCTTCTTTCCATTGAATCGTATAGGAAGGAGATGCATATAATATGTTCACCCATTATGCGTAGACTGTGTAGACTGGTTCCATGGTTCGAAAGTTACATGCAATAACAGTCTATCTCCTATCTACAAATAGATATTATCAACACAGTATTGACGATGAGGTATTTAGACAGATGCTAGTAAAAACATTGAAATAAAATGCTATAATTCTACACAAGAGACGCATCGGATCCCAGATCGAATCGGGATTCACGGCCGGATCCAAGACCCGATCCTGATCCGGCGCTCTAGCGTTAGAGCGTTGATTGATGTTGCCGTAAATATTTTATAATCCCGATGCTGAGTGAAATGGCAAAACTCTATGGATGGCGCAGAACAGTTTACCAATTCAATGTAATAGAACATTTATATGGCGCTCGCTATGAATGATCTCTCGGATTGCAATCAATATTATATATCTGGAAGCGAAATGATCACGTGATCGAACGTCAAAGTTTTTTAAAATGTGCCCGTCGTCATTGGCACCACCTGAGTATCACCTGCACACGTCACAACCAGACGAGGAGACAACCGTCGTCATGGAACCTGGAACCATTATGACGTAACGACAACGTCACGTGATCACAGAGATGTTTATCGCCTAAATTTTACCGTCTAAAATTTTTACATCTTTGGTCAGAAATCTGCCTTCAATAATAATAATAATAATAATAATAATAATAATAATAATAATAATAATAATAATAATAATAATAATAATAATAGATGGGTTTTAAGTGGTTTAGGAAATCTCCTGTGTTGAAATCCACAGTCATTTGTCATTTATAGGTCTACTACTCTATTGTGGTATAATTTCTGGGGGCTCGAACCCCAAATAGATCCCTCCCCGTCAGTAATCTACAGTATCTCACACTTGTATCCTCCCTCCGCTCATCTGTATCCCCTCCCCCTCCCTCCCCCCACACTCATCCATCGAATCCATCCAGCCTTTCGTTTATCCCGTCTGTCCATCGATCGATCAATCGATTGATTCCTTCATTGGCTCTGTTGTTCTTCTTCCTTCTTCTCTCGCTCTTCTTCTTCTTCTTCTTCTTCTTCTTCTTCTTCTTCTTCTTCTTCTTCTTCGAGTGGCGCCATCTGTTGCACTCTTCGTCGCCGCGTCCCGTGTCGGCGCGATGACGCATGACATAGAGTCGCATAATATCGCGTCTCTGGGCCGCCCTTACGTCGTTTTTTTCCGGCCCCAAGATGATCGCCGATCCCGGAATCACGTACGTGCATTCCCCCCGCATTAATATTCAACATGCCGTCGTCGTAGCATCAATATTCATGAGGTTTTACGACTCATTAATATTCATCGCGTACCAATGATACGTTTCGATTCTCGTTCGGGGAAAGATTACGGCGCTCCGGAGAACGGAGAAGAAAAGACGAAAAATCACCCGGAAAAGTGGAAGACGACGACCGCGACTGGATAAATGGACAACTGGAAAGGAGAGGGGATGTGTGTCGGCGACGGTGGAGCGGGGCGGTGGCGGGGATGGGAGGGATGGCTGGAAAATCGTAAAATCAGTGGAAAGAACGTGGAATTGTCCTATCCGGTGGTGAACTTCTCTCTGCGACTCTAAATCCGTCCTTCGATCCTCGTCACCCCGGAAGTGTCGACATTCGGAAATCGCCGATGACGTCACGAATGACGTATTCGCCGTTCCGCGTCCGATTATCTCGTCTTATTCGAAATGCATTTCCTCCTCCTCCTTCTTCTCCTCCTCCTTCTTATTCTCTGATGATGATGATGATGATGATGATGATGATGGTGGTGGTGATGATGGTGGTGATGATGGTGATGGTGATGATGATGATGATGATGATGATGATGATGATGATGATGATGATGATGATGATGATGATGATTGTCCAATCGTCTGGGACAGAATAGCACTCCCGAGGCACTGACAGTGCAGTGACCCTTTGACCCTTTGACCTTATGGCCTTATGACCTTTTCTCGACCTTCGCAACGGTCGAGCGTTCGAACGCCAAGCACTCTCTGATGTCTAAACGGTCATCAGAGCATTTATTACGACCGTCAAAGAAAATACGGCGCTATATAAATGGGTGAATTTGCAGCCGATTGGACGAATCGTTCGACCAATAGCGACGATGCATCGGATTCGAATCCTCGGAGAGAAGCTCTGCAGGGCTGCACGGTCCCTTGGAGGGCGGATCAAAGACATGAAAACACCGGCGTATCCAGGGATGTTCAATTGTAGGCCTATTTTATGAAGGGCCACATTTTTTGGAACTGGGGTCGGATGCTTTTGAGATCAGCAGTAGCCATTTTTCACTATGGAAGGCACAAATTCTTGTATTCGAGCTATTTTTTTAATTATATAATTAAATAAAGGCAACAGATATTATGCATTTGGTTAAGCAACGGTGACTACCACTAATAGTCAGTAAGTAAATACAAAAGTAAATACAAGGTAAAAGCTTTAAGTTGAACGCATGTCCAGTGGCGGTTTCAGGATTTTTGATGGGGGATGAAATGAATTCATTGGAAGTTGGTGCGGGGTGAAAAGAGAAGGGAACAAAACAATAAACTGCCGAAAATTTTGTCTACACTTTTACCGAAAAAGTTGACAAACAAAAAAAGGTCATCCGCGCGTTTTTCCTCGTAGTTTTATTAGACTTACCCCCCAAAAAGTAGGTTTCACAAGCGAAAAAAGTCCTGAAGTCCGGTGGGGGGATGCACCCCCCCCGCTCATCCCCCACGTGTAACCGCCACTGCGCTTGTCATACGCATAGAAAACATAGCGGGGGGCATCTTACCCCATGCTACCCTACAAAAAAACATGGTTCATAAGTAATAGAAAACAGGAATGCGTGTTATTCGCCGCGGAAAGGGGACATTCTCCGGTCACTGCTTAATTGTTCACTTGTCCATTGGGAAAGGGTAACTGGGGGGGAAGGATTGCAGTCTTAACACCCCCTCCCACCAACCCGCTGGACTGACCTTCGATGACACCCTGGTATTCCATATTTTTGGGAGGATTACATTTAAATAAGGATTTACCCAGTAATAATTACCCAGTAATAATTACTCAGTAATAATTACTCAGAAATAATTACTCAAATTCAGGTATCGGACAATTCGCCCGTTTCTAGGCGACCACTCGTCTCCCTGCCAACGGTTGCTATGGCTGCCGGTTGCCTTGGCCGCCGGGTGGGTAGGTACAGAGGCACTGCTGCGATCAACAAGTAATTCCTTATCTTTCGGTGGTGGGTGGGTGGGTGGACGGTGGGAGTCGTGGGAGTTGTTTCCCTCTTGGGTGGCCACATCCGACGCCCGCCTAGCTGTGGGTGGTCGCGCGGAAAACGAAACCAGAATATATCCGCAGGAATATTTACAGAGGAAACCTTAGCTGCGGCGTCGCCCCAGCGTATCGCGGTCGGTACGGAGCGTACCCGACAGCATAGTACCGCAGCAGCGTGTGTGCTATTATTTGGACGCGGCGAAGGCTCTGTTCCACGAGGCGGCGAGGCCCTGTGGAACGCTTTCGTAACATATCAGATATTTTGCTTTCGGCATTTTGCAACGTTCGGCATGTAATTTCTGACGCATTTTTTTCTCTCTCTCTCTCTCTCTCTCTCTCGAGGAGAGGGAGAGAGAGGAAGAGGAAGAGGGAGACCCAGAGATCGAGGTATTTCCGCCTCCGGTCCCCCGTCACCTCCCCCTCTCTCCTACCCCCTCCCCTCCCGCCCCCCACCGGCCCGGGCCGTCTGTTGTTGCTGTTGTTCGGTCCGCAGACGACGATGGCTCGCGGCAGACGACGCAGGTTTTAATTGCTAAAAATGAAAATAATTCCCTAAATTAGAGTTGGTCGATCTCTCTCTCTCTCTCTCTCTCTCTCTCTCTCTCTCTCTCCGATGTCTACGCGACTGGCAAAAGTCACGTGATCACGCCGCCTGCCTCGCTTTCGATACTAATCAATGGCCAGCAGCTCTTTGTCCCCGGAGAACCTATAAAGGGTGGTAGCATTGCTGATTTAATCGATGATGATGATGATGATGATGATGATGATGATGATAAGTAAGTAAGTGAGTAGGTAAAATCTCGTTAATTTATATAGCGCTTTCAAATGCAGCACCGAAGTAGATCCTTATTCCTAGAAGCTTAATGATGATGATGACGGCGACGACGATGACGATGAAGATGGTGATGATTATGATGACGACGACGACGACGATGACGATGTTTTTGTCCTATAAGGCGACTTATCTACGGTCCCGTGAAGTCGTCGGCGTTTGTGTACCGTGTCATTTCCAACACAGTCGACCAGGAAATTGGTCGACCCGACCAGAAGGAGTTGGGTCTCATCTCCTACGACCCTTCGATTGAGGCCAACGAGTACAGCTCAACAAAGACCAGCGACCACTCCATCTCCCCCTCCAGCATAGGAAAAGACAGACAGACACACAGACAGACAGACAGACAGACAGACAGACAGACAAAGAGAACGCATGTACCTTTTCAGAGGTCAGACTAAACCCCGTTTCGGAACTGCAAACATCTCGACGAAGGCGGATAGGGATAGCACAACGGGTGACCCCCCCCCGCCCCGCCCCGCACCCCCGCACCCCGCCCCGCGATGCGTTCCTCTGTTTGTTCTAGGTGTCGTCGTTGGCAACCGTCTGTCTTTTCCCGCCCATTTACGAGTGTTGCAGACGACACGAAGCGTGGCGCCTCTGGTGATCGATTCGAGAACTCTTTTCGTCCTGTATTACTATATTTCGTCCCCACTTCATTAGTCCGTTCAGGTCCTATAAGATATAATCAGCAATACGTTGGGTCAATGATCGGTTGAAATATGGGTGCAAAAATATTTGTGAGGGCTATGGGGTGGGTGGGGGCGTCAATTGATCCTGAACTACGCAATTTTTGGCAAAATAATCTGCCTCTTCAAGTTCGTCTCAACATTGCGTGAATTTGCGTCTATTGTACTGTACACGATTTCCAAAGCATGCATGTGTGTAGGCATTTGTGCACATCTGTACAGTACACAGTCGTACGGGCGCCTTATGACGTAGGCCGCTTGTTGCCTTGCCAACTGTCTTCGTTTATCACAGCGGCAGCAGTTGTCCGATCGTCTGCCGCCCTCTTTATGACCCTTTTGGGCCACCGTAGCTTCGGAGCAATTGTCCCGGCGTCTACGGAAGCGGTTACGTGCCGTATTTACGCAGCGTTCGACGCATATTAAGCGTCCATATTTTCAGAATCTGCTCGGCGATACAGTTGCTGGGCACCAGATGAACAGGTCACGTGGGACTGGGTGGGTGAGATAGACAGGCGAGCCATTGACCGCTCCCTCCCTCCCTCGCTCCCTCCTTCCCTCCCTCCTCCAGCCTAGATGTTCTTATTTGGGACTCTAACTTTGCGGTTCAAATTTTCCAAACTTAACTGGCAAATTCTCAGTGAAATGCTTGATCAAATAAAAACATTTTCTCAAACGTATGACTCCGCCTGACGAGAAAACTATTTTAGATTATATGCGTAAAAATACCTTTTCTATGCTATATAGAGGGTGGCGCAAGAAACCGGACTAGTCGCATTTAGGTTTGCATTTAATATATATAGTCCGGTTTTTTGCGCCATCCTGCCAACGAGCTAATGGTAAGTGATGAATGCAAGTTTCGAACAGAATTTTCTAAGACCGATTCTGTTGGTCATTTGTGAAACGAATACTTTGACGCTTTTCTAGTCACCATTTTAACGGTTGACACTTGAAAGCTTAGGTTTTAATATCCAAGATATACAATGCTACGTTTTTCGTTTAGAAAATACTAATAGAGTGCCGAAATGGTCTTTCGTTTATGTGGTTAAGTGAAACTGTGTGCGGTTAGTACCTGCACGGGTGACCACTAAACAAAGACAATTCCTTCTTCATATTCACGCGAACTTAACCATAGCAATACGATTCGATACCTGAGAAGGATTTGAGGCCGCAAAACTTACAACTTACAACTTTTGACCCAATACCAAAAACTGGTGCTCTAGAATAATTCAAAAAGACTTCACAATCTGATATACTAATACTACTAGAAGAAGAAGAAGAAGAAGAAGAAGAAGTAGTAGTAGTAGTAGTAGTAGTAGTAGTAGTAGTAGTAGTAGTAGTAGTAGTAGTAGTAGTAGTAGTAGTAGTAGTAGTAGTAGTAGTAGTAGTAGTAGTAGTAGCAGCAGCAGTAGTAGCAGTAGTAGTAATACTGTATATATATATATATTTTTTTTAAGTGGCTTAGTAGGATTTCGTCGCATCTACTTTTTAAGGCTCAGAAGTTTTGACGGAGTCGCAGCCATTTGTCAGTCTCGTCCGGCGATGCTCTCGATACTTTTTCAGGCTTTCAGAAGCGCCGTTGTCTTCTGTTGCTGCGTCGTCGTCGTCGTCGTCGTCGTCGTCGTCGTCGTCGTCGTCGGACCTCGGAGGAGGAGGAGGAGGAGAAGGCGGGTGGCCATTTCCAATCGATGGGTATCGCTCGAAAGTCGCAAATCAATTTGGAAGTCGATCGGTTTTCCCCGGGGCGCAATTCGTGTCCCCGGACGCTCCCCACCCCTTCCCCGATGCCGACCGACCGGCCGGCCGGCCTCCCGTCGTTCGACTTATCTACGAGGGCGGGGGCCGGGCGGGTCGTCCTCCCCGTCACGTCCCTGTTCCCGGACCCCTGAGGGAGAAGTGATTTAGGTCCCCGGATCCGACGATGAAAGAAGTCTTTCCGACGATTTATCGCAGGACTCGGACCGAGTGGATCGGAGATGGGGTTGGGATGGGGTAAGGGTGGGGGCGTTGGGGTGGGTGGCGTGGGGGTGGGGGTACTTGGGTCAACGAACAAAAGAAAGAACAAGGGGAAACGGAAATCGGTCGTCGATGGCCGAAGCTTGTTCGCGCATGCGCATCGGAGAAGAAAAGCCACAGGAACAGGAACAAGAGGAAGAGGAAGCAGAAGACGAGCATGAAACGATTGATTGAATGCATTCTAAAAAGACTAAGACTGAAATGGCGACATGTGAGGTCCTCTTGTTCGTCTTCTTGCTGTTGGCTTTTCTGAAGACCGAAGTAGTCGCTTCATTGAGTCATGTCCTGTCACTGGTTCAGTCATGCTCTTTGCTGCATGATCATGCTATCGATAGTCTGCATACTCGAGGTTTCTTTTGCACGTTTTGATGTTCTTTGTTCTTTGTTCCAGTTCCTTTTTTAGTATCTACTGCAGGTCTAGAGCTGGTTTTCACCATGTTACAAAATGTTCTTTCAATATTATTTCTATCATTCAAAAGTTTCCCCTCTCTATACCAAAAGTTTCTATCTGTCTTTTGCCATATCTGTCTTTTGCCATGTAATGCCCACATCGCGCACATCTGCTGTGTGTGTGTGCGTGTGTGTGTGCATTCATCGTTGACAGAATTGTATTAAATCCTCGGTGAATTCTGTAATTGGTGACGTCATCATTCTAGTCGTCAGAAGCGGAAGTGGCAAAACGGAAGAACAGGAGCGTCGGGGTCAAAGGTCAGGTATTGACGAGAGTCAAGACGAATTGATGAAACTAGAGACGTCCAAAGTGACGTCATATTGATTTCTGATTTCGCTCAGGTTATTTCCTCTGAATTTATTTAGCGCTTAATACTCGTCACTTTTTCAAGAACTCGCGAAACGTAGGGTCACCAAAAGCTTACGCAGAGACATAGAAATGCAGACAGACAGACAGACAGACGGACAGAAAGACAGACAGACAAATGGGACAGACAGACAGATGAAAATTCAATAACGCAGTTAGCATTGGAATCGCAAAGAGCATTATAAGTCTTAGAGCGGTGCGCTGTATTTGACTCGTCTAAGCGACTAATGCGCGCGGACGTAATTGAAAGACCACTGCAACTATCGAGCCATTCGCCAGAGGGCCAAAGACGAACGTACAGGCGTAGATTCTGACTTCTGCGCTAAGCCGTAAAGACTTGAACCGCGCGTCGAAATTCGATCACGTCGGCATAAAGAGAACTCTGTCGACGCTGGTTCCCTGGTCGCCTCCGGTCAGCACTGCGATGAAGACGGAAGTAACAGAAGAAGGAGTGGAATAAGTTTGACCAGCTTTGCACACCGCTCTTAACCTGCTATACTGTCAACTGCATTAGCACTGGTGCTGAGCCGAAACGTTTTCTTTTTGATCCACCCCACCCCACCCTGGAAACTCGATTTGCATTTTTTTAAAACCAAATTTAGTGCAGCTGTACAAATCTGAAATTCTGCATCGATTGTTTTAAATTGTAGTGAAAGTAACTTTAACTGAAAATTATAGGCCTACTTAATATTAGGCCTGTCTCATTATTTGGTTTTGCAATCGGAAGTAAGAAGTAGGCCTACTTTGGCCGAAAATTGAAGATTTTAGGGAACTGTGAGAATATCAGCATTTTAAAAATTGGCGTCTATGTTTATTTGTCATCGATAAATAATGCAAGAATCAAATCTTCTCGATTTTGCAGCTAAATTTAGCCTTTAATCCTGGTAGTTTTAGCCTAATTTGTGCACTTTCAATAAGTCTAGTGGAGGTTACCTGAGACATTTTTCAGTGTGTCAACAGTTGCTTTGGGATAAATTCACTCGAGGGGCAAAAAAACCGAAACCCGGCAGCGAATTGACGAATCCTTCTAACAAAAAACCATCCAAAAATCGTTGGACACCGATATTTCTAGAATTCGGTCGACTCCCTCCCCCTCTCTCTCTCGCTCTCTCTCTCTCTCTCCTCAACCCTAAAAGATTGCGAGTCGCGGCGGAGGCGAGCGGAGTTGGGGGGGGGCGGGGGAAGGCAGCGGACAAGATACTCCTGGCGGGACTTTTTCTCCTGAAGATCTCGGGCGGTTCAAAGCCCGAAACTAATCGCAGCAGCTGCCTCTCCTATAACGTCAAATCAAACCGCTCTGCGATTTCTTTGAAGATACTCCACGATCCGAGTTGCTTCTTGCCCCACAAGAGATGTAGTGACCCATTGGTCTTCAAAAGCCCTCTCTCTCTCTCTCTCTCTCTCTCTCTCTCTCTCTCTCTCTCTCTCTCTCTCTCCCATGCACATCATGGTCAACTCAACTGACTGTACACCCCCCGTCCACCTCTGAAGCCGAATCTCAAGCAGAGCGGTGGCATCATCCATGGAATACCAGGGGCGTAGCGGCGGAAGGGGTATATATATACAGTGCTGTTAAAGATACTTTTCAGATGTATCTTAGATAAAGATACAGATACATGTGAGGAAATGTATCAAAGATACTGACACTAGATACATGATATAAAAAGTATCAAGATACAAATACAAATTGAAAGTATCCTGATACAAGATACTTTTTAAGATACTTTATTTAGAAGTTAGTATTTATAAAAAATTTTCAAGTGAAAATACAAACGCATTTTTGAAACTTATTTCGTCCTGTTAGAGATGAATTTCAAGCACAATATTGAGGCATTGTCTTTAGCATTCTTCATTACATCGATAGCAATCGCTATTTTAAACGTTGGCCATCGTCTTCTGTATTTATAGCGCATCCAGCATGACAACCGCCGTTGTTCCATAATGCTAATAATGCACAGTATATGTGCAAATCAACCGGATATTTGAAATTTATTTCGTCCTGTTATAGATCGAATTCAAGCACCATATTCAGCCACTATCTTTAGCATCCATTACTACATTGATATCAATCACTATTGCAAACATGAGCGATCACCTTCTCCATTTAAAACGACTCATCCATAACAACCCTCGTTTGTCCATAATGCTAATAATACACAGGATTTGTGGAAATACAAGCGCATGTTTTAAAACCTAATTCGTCCTGTAAGAGATCGATTTCAAGCACTATATTGAGGCATTGTCTTTAGCATTCTTCACTACATCGATATCAATCGCTATTTTAAACGTTGGCCATCGCCTTATGTATTTAGAGCCCCTCCAGGATGACAAAATGTTCCCCGATGTTCCATACAAGCACATTTGAAATTTATTTCGTCCTGTTATAGAACGATTTCAAGCACCATATTGCCACTATCTTTAGCAATTGATATCAATCACATTTGAAATTTATTTAAAACGACTCATCCAAGACAACCCTCGTTTGTCCCTGTTATAGTAAAATACAAACGATTTATTTCGTCCTGTTAGAGATGAATTTCACCATTATTCAGCCACATATCTATTTTAGCATCCATGACAACCGCCGTTGATATCAATAATGCAGAGTATTTGAGAAAATACAACCGCACATTTGAAATTTATTTCGTCCTGTTATAGAACGAATTCAAGCACCATATTCAGTCATCACTATCTTTAGCATTTATTACTACATTGATATCAATCGCTATTGCAAACATGGGCCATCACTGCATTTAAAACGGCTCATCCATGACACTCAACCAGAGGTTTTGTTGAGCACAATGACGAACCTGGAACTGATTGTGCACTGTGTACAGTGTTATGTTAAGATACAGAGCCTGGCAATACTGGCAATAGAAATGGCATCATTGCATTGATAACGAAATTCATTCCCAACATTACATTATTTTCTATTTGTTATTGTTGTGTCCATATTCTATGGGGCATTAAGGTATTTTAACATAAAGTGTTAACGAAAATTTCTATAGTTACTAAAAACTAAGACCAGAAAATTATGAACTTTTTGTAACTTTAAAAAAATTCATATTCATATATGTTTCATATGTAAAAAGTGTCATCTGAAAAGTTTTGAAAGTTTTTTAAAATCAGAAATTTTGTGTTTTTTGCAACACCTTAATATATATATATACACCCCAAAAACAGTATATAAATATAATTATAATACAGTACATAACACACACACGCACAAACACACACACATATATACATATAATTTTTTATGCCCTCGGTACTTCATTCTCGAAGGACTTTTGAAGAAAGTGTCAAACAGGGTATCAATTTTATAATATTTTTGTGGTCTATAAAACCTGTAATACAGAAAAACAGCTCTCTTAAGCGCCATCTTATCTCTCGATTGATTTTTTAGACAATTGACAGAGAATAGATTTCTGAAAGACTTTGTATAGTGTCGTTTCAAATGGCTCATTATTTTTCGTGGCATTTCGAAAGCTCTAGAAAAAAATTGAGACAGAATATATTGACAATTCTAGTACGGTTTGACTCAGCAAAGATGAGGACACAAGAATGTGTGGTTTTAATTCATTTCATCACTCTTCTGAATTTTTGCATATCTATAGCCTACCAGGGGCGCGCTAGGAGGGTGGTCCGCGGGTCCGGACCCACCCAGACTTGGGCAGGGACACCCGAGCAAATCGTGCAAATCTGCAGACAAATTATGATTTGGGGTGGGGGTGATGGGAAGGGGTAGTCTGAGCCTTGTCCTGGTTGTGTAGATTACATTAGAACCACCCAGCAAACAAAACCCAGCGCCGCCCCCTGGCAAAGACGTCGAAAATTCAAAATGTATTCCGTCGTTCCAATTTCACTCGCCAGTCGGCCGCTCAGACGTAATGTTTCGGTTCATTCGCCAGGTGGCTCAATGTCTTCAGTTGACTGGGGAATAAAACGGAAGTTCGCGTGGTCTTTGCCGCGACCTGTTGGAATATAGAACTCAGTCATTCTATGCACATCGTCTGTTGTAAGCAAGATTACGACAAATTTTCGCCTCCAGTGTCACATTTAATTTCATTCGGTAACACCTCCTTGAAACTTTTTTACGCTATTTCCCAGTCGTTAGCTCAGTGACGTATTATAGTTCAGTGGTTAAAGTCCATAAAAGCCAAGAATCGTTCACTTCTGGATAAAAGCATGCCACTTGGCACAGTTATAGGGTACATGGCCCTGAACAATTTCCCCAAAGGATGCACAAGTTTTTGTTATCTCTTACCATGCAATTTGGCACCATAATTTTTTTGATAATTTGTAAAAAAATTCTGCTTGAGCTGCAGTACGTAGACAAATGACAATCGATACATTGCCAAATAAACAATACTAAGTAATAATTGTGCTTATATAGATATGAACATTATCATTTCATTTCACTTTTCCTCCGATACTAAAGTACGAAAAGGATAATTCCGCATCAAATCAAGACGCTTTTGAATAAAATCGGACGTCACCATCTCAGATTGGGATGAAAACTGGCACAATTGTTCATCCCCATGAGTAATGTTGCCAATACCATTCTCTGTAGTTTAAAAATGTCCTTTAAAATGTCCAATTTACGCATTAGAGAATACCACAGGCAAAGTTCTGAATGCCAAGCACTTTTGATCTACAAGAGATAATGGCCTAATTTTTGAAAAAAACTTGATTAGCAAGTGCTCTTCACTTCTCTGTCAAAAGTGCTAGCCATTCACATGTCTGCCAATACCATTCTCTGTAGGTTAAAAATGTTCTTTTTAAAATGTCAAATTTAACATTAGAGAATAATTATGCAGGCAAAATTCTGAATGCCAAGCACTTTTGATGTACAAGAGATAGTATCCTATGTTTTTCAAAAAACTTTATTAGCAGGTGCTCTTCACTTCTCTGTCAAAAGTGCTAGCCATTCACATGTCTGCCAATACCATTCTCTGTAGGTTAAAAATGTTCTTTAAAATGTCAAATTTACACATTAGAGAATACCGCAGGCAAAATTCTGAATGCCAAGCACTTTTGATGTACAAGAGATAGTATCCTATGTTTTTCAAAAAACTTTATTAGCAGGTGCTCTTCACTTCTCTGTCAAAAGTGCTAGCCATTCACACGTCTGTCAATACTATCCTCTGTAGTTTAAATATGTTCTTTAAAATGTCTAATTTACGCATTAGAGAATACGACAGGCAAAAATCTGAATGCCAAGCACTTTTGATATAAAACTACAGATTTTGATTTCCCTACCCTATCCCAAGGGGTACCACTACCCCTAGCCCTATGGGTACCACTACCCCTAGTGGATCCCCTACCCCTAGCCATACCTCTAGGGGTATCCATTCTCCTACCCCTAGGGGTACCCCTACCCTTAAGTTTATTCGAATGCCTCTGGACAGAATGTTACTAAATTATAAGAAGTGTCAATGTTCAAAATTTCATGCTTTTATCCACAAAATGAACAATCATACGGCTTATCAACTGTACTATTATAAGTAGATCCTAAAGATTAAAGATTGCATCAGTAGGGGAGAGTCACCTAAGATGGGGCAGTTAGCACGATTAAATAAGTATGTCTGTAACAACTAATAAATGTCATAAAATTAATTTGTCCCAACTTAGATATTTTCCCATCTTAGGTGACTCTCCCCTACTCAAATCCATCACGTGACTGCTTCTTCATCTATGTTCAAAGCTTTGAGTTCAGCGAAAAGGAATGTCAGTTGAAGTTAAAGACTACACTAAGTAGATCTGATAGTCAAGCTTGCTATTATAAGTACTATCAAATTTCTACTAAGTAATATTTGGCAGTAGATTGTTTCAATTTCCATCTTTAATAACTGGAATTCAATTGCTCTTTAATTTTGCTTTCTAGGTTAGCACTGCTCAGCCAGTGGCGGTTTCACGCAGGGATGAGTGGGGATGCATCCCCACCGAACTTCCGGACTTACTTTTTTGCGTGGAGCCGCCACTGCGGATATCCTGTATTTGATCTGGATCTTAAATTATTTTTTAATTTGGCGCGTCATCGGCTGATGCTACGTTGCATTATGAAGTGGCGCCATAGAAGTTTAAGATTAGATTAGATTAGATTTGATTATCGCCGAAACGTCGACTGCGTTCCTTTGGATCTCTCTCTCTCTCTCTATCTCTCTCTCCAAATCCCAGAAATCGTCGGCCCTCGATGGGTAATCATCAACGCCTCTGGAAAGCGTTACATCGCCGTCGGTCACCTCAGCAGCGCCCCCTTGCGGCCGACGCAGCGGTCGTCGTCGTCGTCGTCGCCGTCGAAGAGCGCGGCGCCGAATGAACGCTTCGTCGTCTGCGCAGCTGTTGACCGGTCGGCGACAACAGGTGGCGCCACAGAACCCTCTTCGACTACGCTTCCAGCGAGAAAATTGATGATTGTATAAGAATGAATCGTAACAGGACCACGAGATTTCGTCGTCTCGAACAACAACAACAACAACGACAACGACAGCAACAACAACAACAGCGCAGCTGGTGGTTGGGTCAGACGGCGCTGGCCTTCGTCTTCACCTGGCAAACAGGTCAGTGCTACTATTCGAGAAAGAGAGACTGGGAACTTGCTGGGAGACTAAAACAGTTTATGTTGTTACTTCGAAGACCTCTTTTCACAATCTGAAATCTGAAGCCGTAACTTTGCACAAAATCGGTCTCTCTCTCTCTCTCTCTCTCTCTCTCTCTCTTTATATATATATATATATATATATTTTTATATATATATATTCTATACTCGTCATGAATGCATATACAGTAGATCTTCGTTATAACGTACAATATAAGCCTATACTTAGTGGATCCGTAAAATTCTTTACGCTATCTCCGAGGTACGTTATATTCAACACCGTCCAATACGATAGTGCATCACTCGGAGACTTACATTGCGGTACTTTATTACCGAGTTTACTCCATAACCGAGTCCGTTATAACGAAGCTTTGCTGTATAGTGTATATATATATATATATATATATATATATATATATATATATATATATATATATACATACATACAAGCATATCAACTGTATTTTTCCAATTGTTCTGACTTCAAGCTAAGACTGTCATCATCATCATCATCATCATCATCATCATCATCATCATCATCATCATCATAACCAGCCGCCAGAGTTAGCTTTGTGTTTCGTGTATTGTGTGAATTTGTGTCCCACTTTCATTCATCCACTGCTCTCGTCGCATCGTTTCTTTGAAAAGTCATCATCATCATCATCATCATCATCATCATCATCATCATCACAACCCCGATTGACCTTCTCCTCTGGTCGTCTGCCGATCAGGTCACGTGATCATCGGCGGCGGCGGGAGTTCAGCGTCGGCGGCGGCGGCGGCGGCGGCGCCTGGTCCATCGTGGGACGTCGAAGAGTTCGTCTGCTTCAACACGATCCTCGAGATCGGCTGCGATCCGGGCGGTGTCATCGTCTTCGACCACGCCCGCTACGGACGCAACGACACGGCGGTGGCCGCCCGTTGCGCCGTCCCCTACACCCGCAACTGCGACATCGACGTCCACTTCTCGCTGAACAGGGCGTGCGCCGGAAAGCAGCGCTGCTCGATGGCCGTCAACACCGCCTTCTTCGGCGACCCGTGCGGCTACGATGAGTTCCTCAAGGTCTCCTACCGATGCGTCAAATGTAAGTGCCCCAGCGGGGGCCAAGAGCCCCTCGACCCCCTCCCCTCGTCGGCCTCTAGGGGCTGGGGTCCGGAGGCATGGGGCCCTGGACCCCCGGCCTCGAGGGGTTTGGGGCCTAGGGCCCTGGACCCGTGGTCATACTTAGAAGGCTCGATTGTAGGTTGATTAGGAACTCGATGGTCATCAGAAATTTTGCCATTTTTATCTGGTCACCCAGAAATCCTTTGATAAATTCGATGCTTGTACAGTAGAACTTCGTTATAACGGACTCGGTTATAAGGAATCCTCGATTATAACATACCGCAATGTGCTGTCCCTTCACCCTTGTGATGCGATACCGTATTGGACGGTATTGTATATATATACATCGTATCTCGGATATAACGTTCTAAGGTTTACAGACACGCTAAGAACGTTTTAACGATGTTCTACTGTATTTAGCTATAACGCGTAGATTTTCATATTTCCAACATCGACGATTTATTAACCCCTTAACTGGGAATCCCGGATATATCTGTCCATTTTACATTGAGTTACAGTTAAATACACGGTTAAGGGGTTAAGTGAAACGAAGAAAACAGACATTGCAAAACGACAGGATAATGATTGAATTTCCTGCAAATCTTTTAAAAGGCGCGTCACCCTCTTGCCAATTACCTCAGAAATTTACAGTTATTCAGGTATTTTTACAGGTATACAGATATAGTACAGGTAATACAGGTAATAATACAGGTATATTCAGGTATTTTACAGGTATACAGATATAGTACGACATTCGGCACTTTTTCGCATCAACTAGCACTTTTCCATATAGCAACTTGCATTTTCCATATCGCGTTCTGTAAACAAAACTGAATAAACCTTAAACCGCGACCCCTCCCCATTCCCTCCTCCCCCCGCCCCAATCAAGTACACCGAACCAATATTCGATTATTCGTCCGTTGTCATAGCAACCAGTATCCAGGACGGCTGTTCCGGTACTCGACAGCGCGACCCGGTACTGTACGACCGCGGTTACGTATCGAGTCCCAACTACCCGGGCAAGTACTACATGGACGCGGAATGTCGGTGGCGGTTGACGGTCCAGGGCAGTCAGGTCATCCGGGTGACGTTCTACGACTTCGAGCTGGACGTGAAGAGGGCGGGCAAGTGTCACGAGTTCCTCGAGATAGCGACCGTCGACCGGGTCTACTTCCGGGACTGCGGGTCGCTCGGGAAGCAGGTGCTGGCCGTCGACGTAAGCGAGGTCCTGGTCCGGTTCAAGACGGGGCTGGCCAGTCTCGCCCAGAGGGGCTTCTTTTTCTACTTCGAAGGTTAAAGTCGGACGCCAACAATTTTCCCTATCAACTAGCACTTTTTAATATCAACTAGCACTTTTTAATATCAACTAGCACTTTTTAATATCAACTAGCACTTTTTCATATCAACTAGCAGTTTTTCATATCAACTAGCACTTTTTCATATTAACTAGCACTTTTTCATATTAACTAGCACTTTTTCATATCAACTAGCACTTTTTCATATCAACTAGCACTTTTTCATATCAACTAGCACTCTTTCCATATCAACTAGCACTTTTTCATATCAACTAGCACTTTTTCATATCAACTAGCACTTTTTCATATCAACTAGCAGGTTTCATGTACTGTAAGTTAACACTCTTCATATCAATTAGCATTTTTTTCATTATTAACTAGCACTTTTTGTATAAACTTTTACATGTCAACTAGCATTTTTCATCTACTGTAAACTAGCGCTTTTCATGTGGACTAGCAATGTTTCATATCAACAAGCACTTGTCACATCAACTAGCACTTTTTTATATCAACTAGCACTTGTTCGTGTCAATTACCACTTTTTCATCTTAGCTAGCAATTTTCCTGTCAACTAGCACTTTTATACACTTTAATATCGTTTAGTACCACTGGTATAGCTGCCCCACTGGGGTCTGGGACAGAGCCACAGCCGAAGGAATTTAGGGTATAGTAAAAAATTCCATTACCAACAAATCTCAAGTGGATTCGTTGACAGACCTACGCTAATGCGATGTGGGAATTGTGCCGTTACTTACTTACTATGTTATTGTTAAGATTATATGACGCCTACTTTTTCGTTGCTAATGAAAAATATTTGGTCGAAAATGAAACTATCGATTGACGCGTGACGTCATCGATTAATTTTTTCTTCGATACGATCACCGACAATGACGTCATCGTCTTCAGCCGTGGGACCCGGATGTACGGACCTGAGCGCGCCGCCAAACGTCCGACTTCAGTACTACATGGAGGACAGCGTACTGCATGCGAACGTCAGCTGCGACGAAGGGTACAATCTCATCGGGTCCGATCACGTCCGCTGCCACGGATCGGTGTGGATGGACGCAGTTCAGGAGTGCGTCGGTAGGTGGCCTCCTAGGTGCACGTTGAAGTGTCATTCTATGCAAGTGAGTGATATGGTCTCTGTGGAAGAAAGAAGGGTCAAGAAAACCAGACCATTTGACCTCCTCTTGACCTCGACCCGCTTAGATTTCGTACTGATGTTAAATGATACAATATCTTTTTATAAGTAAGTAAGCAAGTAAATAAGTAAGTAAATAGAACGATTCTCTCTAGGGGCATGGGTGGGTGGGTGGGTGGGTGGGTGGGGGCTAATCCCACAGCACTTTGCCCTCAAATTGAACTATGGTTCTGGGTCAACTGAACCCCTTGGAATCTCGCCCCCGACCCTGCCCGAGGTCACGTGGGCGTCTCAGATCCCCCCACACGGAACCTTTATGATGCAAATAACTCTGTACAGATAGGTTAGAGGAGTAGGAAAAAGAAGAGGAGAAGGGAAAAGGAGGAGGAGGAGGAGGAGGAGGAGGAGAAAGAAGAAGACTAAGAAGAGGGGAGGAGATGCATTATATAGGGAAGGGAAGAAGAAATTGGAAAACTGGGGGGGTTGGGACGAGGGGACTGCGACTGTGGACTGGGAGAAAATGTCAGTTTGTTTTTCCTTATGAAGTTTCGTGACTTTGCGAACACGCTCTGTTGTTCCCCGGTAAACATTTGTCCGTTCTCGGCCCCGACGAAGCGAAGACGATTTATACAAACGGACGCCGGGTTCGGTCGATAGGTGGCGCGCCTACGAAATTCTTTTCTCTTTTCTCTCGGCGACAGGACACCCGAAATGAGCGGGCGCTCGACGATATAACACTAAGCTTTGTCCCCGATAATTCAAAATCCCTGCGCTATATAAGATAGCGCATCGGACCAGGACTCGTGGATCCACTTCCGGTAAAATGAGGTCACCCGGTGCGCTCCCGGAAACGTTCGAACTTCTTGATAGTCGATAACTCTTTTTTTCCAGAAAAACTCTAAGAATTTGGATTATTTGATTTAGAATTTTATTCATGGGGAATAAAAGTTCTTCGTCTGGTTCCAATTAACCCTTTAACCGTGTATTTAACTGTAACTCAATGTAAAATGGACGGATATATCCGGGATCCCCAGTTAAGGGGTTAAATGCATATCTCGAGTCCCCTGTATCCAGTGAACAGGGTAGCAATTCAGTGATTGCTATATAAAATTGGCGCTCTATAAATCTTCAATTACATTTCCTATTACGGGGCGCCTTCTGAGTAATGTAGTTGCGTCCGTGTGACGTCATTTTCAAGACGTCTTCCAGGCGTCACGACGACGTCATTTCGCGTCGCGTCCGGTCTGTTGACGTCGCGTCAACATGACGCTTAGCCAGTCGGGTCCCGATTAATAAGGCAAGAAAGCCCGACTTGAAAAGAATCAAGTGGGAAACTGGCGTCTGATCAGGTGCCGTTGTTTGCACTTCGAGCGTGTAGCGTTTGCCGGATTAGCATCGGACGGCGTGCAAATATGCATTATCCCCCAACGGCCCGACGAGGCAAATCGCATCGATCCGGGTAAGGACATCGATCCGTTTGGATAACAAATTGATCCTCGCTTTGAAACGGTCGTGACTACCTGGTTGTCGCCATCGACAGACGAACAGGGGACCAGTTGATCTGGCAAAAGCAGAGAACCAGTTGAGTTCGAGCTGCTGAACAGAGACGCGATTGATCGCCAAAAGATCAGGGTACCAGTCGATTCGAGAAAGAAGCGGGAACCAGTCGGTCTCGGAAGGAACAGGGAACCAGTTGACCCCATATATCACACAGAGAACCAGATGATAAAATGTTGCCATATAATGATATACGCGTTTTCTCTGTGTTTGTGTCTTTGTGTGTCCGTCTCTCTGTCTGTCACGCACACACACACACACAGACACATATATACACGACCTTTCTTGTTGAAATCTTCGTGATAATTAGAAAAAACTTTGAAATGACATCGCTATTAAAAGGTTGGTTGCAGTCACACGAATAGGGCGGATTATAGCAACACTGGCGGATGACAGTTAGACCCCAGAGGCTCCAAGACACTCTGTACAGGAAATTACGAAACGCTGTTAACATTATTCGATCATTCGGCGATGACGTCATTCTTTTTTGACTTCCGGGGAGAGGGACTAGTAGAGGAGACATTGTCCTAACATTTAAAGACTAATACACAGATTTTAAATAATTTATGTGCTTTATTTGTCTGCAGCCCCTCACTTGAAACTGAAAACTTTGAGCATGCTCCCATCTTTTAAAAGAATTGGCCGTTGGTACAGAGATAGAGACAGAGACAGAGACAGACACAGGTAGGGACAGACAGACAGACAGAAAAACAGAAAGACAGATAGACAGACAGAGAAAGAGATGAAAGAGAAACGGAAGCAGTTCAGGAAGTGAAAGTTTTATATATATATATATATATATATATATATATATAATATATATTTGTCCGGATTTGTTATTATGCAGAAGCGAGCGGTGGACATCATAGCAGACCTCCTGGAACAATCCGTGATCAAACCGGAAGCTGGATCGACACACTTCCTTCCGGTCGTAGTATGGCGACGAAATTCGGATCATTTGCCGGTAAGTAAGATAGTCGTCGCCCTTAACTAATAATTTTTGATGGCAACGCGAATATGAACTTTTTTTACCATTCCATCAGCGGGCGAAATTTTGAGGCCGACATCTCCCTAAAATCTTACTATTGGATCCAGCGGCGTAGCCAGGATTTTTGGAAGGGGGTTTTGGTTTTTGGGTTTGACCGCGAACAACTTCGAAAAATTCTTGACAAGCAAAAAAAGTCATCATCTTCTCATCTTGACTACTATTTTTCTCTTCATGCTGACAATCAAAAAAAGGTCTTCACCTCTTGCACCGTGTTACATTCTATAATCAAGTAGCCCAAGGGGCATTTGACCCCCAAAATCGCGTCCCAAAATAAAAAATGCATAGAAAGTCATTTTCAAAAATTTCAGCCAAAGTATAAAATCGTCCTATCATTAAAGTCATTTTGAGAATCGTTTTAATGTCATCGGCCGTCTGCCAAGAGCAATCGGTGAATTTAAACCTTACATTGTGCTACGCCAGCTCTGACTTAGTGAGTCGACAGGCTACATAGCTCAGTTTAAGACCACCCACAGAATATGATTCCACCAACGAATGGAAAAGGGAATATTAGAATACTATTGAAGTGGTGTTGCATAATCTCAGGTATCCACTACAAAAGGTCAGCCCCTTGGCTACGCCACTGATTTGATGCACCTTATCCTCCACCCACCAACCTAGGGCAGTACGTTGCAAATTGGTTCAGGTCGCTGGTATTTTGAGTGGCGTACCTAGGCAGGTAGGGCAGATGTCCTGGGCGCCACATGAATGGGCAAAAACTCTGTAATAATGCTTTTTGCTCAGCGTAGAAAGAGAAGAAACTGAGAAACCTTACATGGAGCCACATCATAGACCAGTTCCCATCAATAAAAGCAAGAAAAGTGCATTTGCAGTTTTAGTTTTGTGTCAAATATATGTCACGATTTGCTAATTGAAGAGCTGTTAACACGCTGATTTATTTCAATGTTCTTTCACCCACTCACCCACCATTGCCATGGGCGCCAAGTGCCTTAGGTGCCTTAGGTAAGTCCTTAGGTAACTGAGGTAAGTCCTTAGGTAAGTCCTTAGGTAAGTGCTTGGGTACTCTTTCTAGGACTCTTCCTGTCTGGTTTGGCGCTGAGCGTCGTCTCTGGAATATTTCTTATCACGATGATCATCCTTCTGGCGCTTTATCTGCACAAACGGTTAGTTACAACAACAACAACAACAACAACAACAACAACGGCAACAGCAGCAGCAACAACAACAACAACTTAACGATAACAACAAAAATAACAGCAAAAACTACTACTACCACTTCTAATAATAATAATAATAATAATAATAATAATAATAATAATAATAATAATAATAATAATAATAATAACAATAATAATAATACCACTACTGCTACTACTACTACTACTACTACTACTACTACTACTACTACTACTACTACTACTACTACTACTACTACTACTACTACTACTACTACTACTGCTGCTGGATCGTTCTTCGTATATACCTACAGTAATAATTCTAAACAGTACATGTACTTAATAATATATTATAGCGAAAGTCTATTTTATTCGCAAAGACAATCGTAGTTTACGTCGGTGACGTACGATTGACGTCATCGACGAAATCAGAGACGCCTCTTGTCGCGATGCCCCGTCCCCGGTGACGAAAATAAGAGGATCAGATTTAGGGATAATTAGATTTTGGCGGGAGATTTGTGTCGTCTGCGACTGTCCATCCGAGCAGACGTGTTCTCAGGCGCCTAAAATAGTGGATTGTTTGGTCGGAGAAAGCGCTCTCGAGGAGCACAATTCATCGATAGAAAGGTTTACTCCAGGGCTGCAAAAATAGCGTAGATTTTAGTGGATTTTTAAAAGTCTCGTCAACTCAGCGTACTTTACTTCCTATGGCAACAACCAAAATATTTCTTATAAATCGTTGCCTTGTGAACCGGCCCGATTGCTAGGCAACGCAAAACAGAATTCCTCGGATAGAATTTTTGCCTCTCTCTCTCTCTCTCTCTCTCTCTCTCTCTCTCTCTCTCTCTCTCTCTCACGCGTATTAACACTATTGCTTATGGTAAAAATCGACAAAAACAGCTGGTATAGGACACATCGAAGCAAAAAGAGAGTGAATATATAGATGCCAACTTGCATTTGCATCTGGTCAAGAAGACGTTTTTGAAATGTCTAATTCAGACGCGTCGCTGTTTCTGCAGATATCTCTCGTAAATTCAGGGTTGTTCTAGAGTACCCCGTGACACCTCTTCCCCTCCCTCTCCCTACCTATTACCCCTCCCCCCGTCGACAGTCCATTGTTGACTCGCACTGTTTGATAGGATAAAAGCTCATAGATTAAGTTCAATTCTGGCGAAATGTCGCCCCGTAATCCGGTAATCTTTTGACCGCCGTCTGTGTGGGTGGCGGTGGGGGTGGGGGTGGGGTGGGGTGGGGGGGGACCTGCTTCGCACTTTCGGGGCGTGATTTGGCGGCGCGGATTGGGGGAGCGGGGACAATTTCCGGCGGGGTGGAGGTGGGAGTGGGGCGCCGCCCGCCGACCGGCCCGATGTGTTGGACCAATTTGTTCCAGTTTTTCGAGGAATCGAACGGTCGGTCGGTTGAGTCCGGAACTCCGGATCCGATGGAAAGTGGAATGGCGGAATGAAGTCGTTCTTCAAATATAATCAGACACGTTTCAAGCGAATTGCTTCGGTCGAGAACGGAGAGAGAGAGAGAGAGAGAGAGAGAGAGAGAGAGAGAGAGAGAGAGAGAGAGAGAGAGAGAGAGAGAGACAGACAGACAGACAGACTGACTGACTGACAGACAGAGGCAGAGGCAGAGGCAGAGGCAGAGGCAAAGGCAGAGAGAGAGACATACAGAGAGAGAGAGGAACAAAGGAATTGATAGATATACAGTAAAGAGGGGCTTAGAAAGAGGCAGACAGACTTGCAGAGATATAAAGATAAGCGTACAGACAAGCAAACAGTCAATGGAAGAGTAGGATGGCCACGATACTTAAAGAGGATGACACAACTGTATGAAAATGATGGCGGCGACGACGACAACGACGACAATGACAACTACTACAACATAAAATCGTCATATCGCTGAAGTCGTTAAAATACGCGTTTCATGCGTCGTTTATTTAGCGCCGCCATTTCTTTCAATTATGAAATCAATCGCTCTCAGGTTGAACGTCTGCAAAGTTTTCTTCTTTTCCGATTTGTTTGTTTGTTAGGAAAATGAGACGCACATCCGGCGGTTGTCATGGCAACGGATTCAGTCTGAAATCCGGAACTGAGAATGACGTCAGACTAGAGTGTCTGACGTCAGAGTGTCGGTCGCAGTATCTTCGTGGTTTCAAACGCACGGCTGATGACGTCATTGATGACGTTGTCAGGTATCAGACGTCCTCTGACGTCAGCACCATGAGGTTTGCGCCGTATTGCAACCTCGCTATTTCACCTGTATGCATCACGTGACATATCATATCATATTTCATATCATATTTCGTATCATATTTCTCTGACAAGATACATTCAAGTCTCTCATTTTAAAAGTCGTGTATGTCTATCAAGTTAATTTGAATTTACGCGATTTAGTTTAATATTCTCATTAAATATTTTAATATTTCTATTGAAATAAAAATGCATACTAAGTAAAATTTAAACCAAAATGAAGATTTAAGTAAAACTTCAAAATCCGTCCTTGAATATGTACGTACAGTATGTATGCATAATTGCATATGCATGTCTGTCTGTCTGACTGACTGTCTGTTTGTCTGCCTGTCTATCCATCTATCTGCCTGTCTGTCTGTAAGTAAGTAAGTAAGTATGCATGCATGTGTATATCTATGTATGCAAGTATGTACGGACCTGTGTTTATATAATGTAATGGTGCAGCTATTGTTATGGCGTGTCCTCTGATTATCGCAGATTTGGTCGTACTGCATTCATGGGAGCCGATGGTCGGACCTTTGGTCCCGCTAGAGGACCCGACTGCTCCGGACCATCGTCCGCAGCAGAAGACCAGTCATCGTCTGCCGACCCCAAGGGGACCATCCTGGGCGTCCAAGGGTTCCGGACGTTCCGGATGGCCCTCATGCGACTGAATCCGGAAAACTTCGAAGGCTGGACGCCGAGAAGCTGCCTGCTGCACGACGCGCGAGACGCCAACGACCTTGACCTTCAAGGCGGCCAAGGTCGTTTAGACTGCGGTGCGAAGTTGGCCAGTTCTACTCCGGATCTGATGGCGATGTCCGGAGCGGATCCGGTGAGGGACTGGACTCCGTTATCCGGACTCAATTCGACCGATTATCATGACGACGACGACGATACGGGTTCTTGCGTTGTCGGTCAGACGCGCCACCTGCCGGCGAATGAAATATCGGCTTCCTCCAGTTCGTATCTGATCACGGATGCGGGCAGCAATCCGCGTTTACATCACTCGGACAGTGGCTCCACCTGGCGAATATCGAGAGAAACAGGCTCTCAAAAATAGTGGCGGCTCACGGCTTCGAATGGCTTCAAGATAACTATTTATTAATTGTATTATCATTGTGACTATTGTTTATTCTAGCCACCTTGACATTGGGGGGGTTGAAATGTTTGGGGGGACAAGATTTGTCTCTCCACGCTTTTGGGGGGGGGGGGAATTTCCATCCCCCAAGCCAACATATACAAATTTTGGGGAATTTTAAAACTTTGGGAGGGGGAATTCCCCCACCCAAAAAAACAGGCCTAGAATAAACACTGATCATTGTGACTATTGTTTGTCGAGTAGGCTTAAGCCAAACTTCTGCTATAATGAATGCCATAATAAAAATATTTATACCAGAGCAATAATTACCGTAGACACTAGACAGTAGAAATTACCGTAAAACTTAAACTACGAACCGAACCCGGCTTGTATTAGAAGTTTACGGTAATACGGTGAGCATGAAAAATTTGCTGAGCAAACTGGCGAAAAAAATTGACTTCAATTTCAGAAACCGCGATTCCATAGAGTCATAATGCGTTAATCAAATTCTATGCTGAGCACATTATTTCTTTGATGAATTGTTGTAGCACCACTGTTCAATCACTATGGCAAAGTAAAAAATCACACACGCACATACAAACCTACCTACCTACCTGCGTACATAGGTACATCTGCGAGTGGAATACCAACAAGACATATGGCGAAGACGTCCGGAGCGAGTGACTTTTTACGACATCGTGATTGACGACTTTCCCGCCCATTTGCTTACGCCTGTCATCACCACTGCGTGATCGCACCATCCAGACCTCCCAATTTCCCACCCACACACCCCCCTTAACCCCACCCCACCCCCCGCAGGAACGCACGGAAATAGCGGCTAGCCTCGGTGAAAGCGAAGTCATTGGTCCCCCCACCCCACCCGTCAGTAGCCGCGGTTGGAGAGGGGGGGATCTCTTGACAGCAGCACCAGGCTCTTCCGTCGACCGCTTCTACTCCTCCTCCTCCTCCTCCTCCTCCACCTCCTCCTCCTCCTCGTCCGCAGCAGCAGCAGCAGACCGGCGGCCACCCGTCCGTACGGTCCCCGGGTTAATTGATTCCAGAAGATTTTCGCGACGAGAACGAGTCTTGCCAACGCGTTAGTAATAACGGTCGTTGAGACACGTTTAACCGGCTCAAGACAGAATAGGCCAAAACAGCATCAGCAGAAGAGGAGGAGAAAGAGGAAGAGGAGGAGGAGGAGGAGGAGGAAGAAGAAGAGAAAGAAGAGGAGGAAGAGCAAGAGCAGGAATAGGAGGAGAAGGAGAGGTATGAGGAGGATGAGGAGGATGAAGAGCAAATGGGGGAGGAGGAGGTGCTGACGATGGTTCGGTTGGCAATGATAAGGAGGATCTGGGGGCTGGTGGAAACTCTTCATGACTTTTCCGTGGGTCGTAGGTGAGGGGGGTTGTCCCTCCCAGATGATTCGTCGAGAGAATGGATTTTCCAGCAAATGCAACGATGAAGGATTTTTCTGTCGATGACGTCACTAATAATCGACATCACATGCGCTGGGCAGACAACGCCAGGCAACGGTGGGGTGGGGTGGATAGAGGGTGGAGGGGTGGAGTGGGACGGGGCAGCGGCGTATCCAAATCTCCGCCGTTCAGGTGATACCCCCTCGTTCGCGTGAGAAACAGCTCCTCCCCAACCCCCAACCACCCCAAAAAAAAAAAAAAAAAAGATCTATCGGCAAAATTACTAATAGCGTGTAAGCTAAGTCAGAGAGAGAGAGAGAGAGAGAGAGAGAGAGAGAGAGAGAGAGAGAGAGAGAGGCAGATACGACGAGACACAGACAGAGAGAGACAGAACACATAGAGCGACAGAGACGCACAAGCACAGACGGACATGCACACATCCCAAGGAATTCTGCGCGTTTTCTTCAGTCTGGAGTTTAGTTCGGTTGAGAGTTAATTAGCATCGGGTTTTCATGGTATGTAAAAAAATGGCGCCATATAAAGGAGTGAATTTCTGGCAAGTCGAGATCACGACCTCTGCGTCTCTGCGTTTTAAATCGAAACCAATTAAGCGACAGCTTCTATAGCGCCGTCCTGAATCCTGATTATGCGCGTGGTATCGCCAGTCGAGCCAGTCGAAGGAAAAAACTCGTAACTATAATTATTTACAAAATGATGATGTTTTTCTATGACATCGTCTACTCTGCTTCATTGTCAAATAATTATACAGCGCGCAATAAATTTTATATTTGTCCAGGAGGCTCACTTGAGACCCTTAAGACAGTCTCATCGTTACCCATTTAGAGTCACTCTAACGCTGCAGACAGTTGGGTTTACAACAGCGACGACAAAAATCCGACTACGATAAAAAAAGAAAGTTACACTACGATTACGAAAGTCGTTGCAGACATAG
>CM030837.1:18799724-18962224 GCA_018105865.1 Metaphire vulgaris
CCACTACCACTACCTACTACTGCTACTACTACTACTACTACTACTACTACTACTATTATTATTATTATTATTATTATTATTATTATTATTATTATTATCCTTAGTTTCTATCATAAAGTACGATCCTATTTATACACTGAGCGATCTCAAAGTCAAACGATGCAATTTTGCAAGTTTTTTGCATACTTATTATATGTATCTATTCGTGAAGTATGCGACTGCTTTGTTGTGATTTGAATTGAACTCAACATACTTTGCTGAGCATACTGCCTTCGGATGGTCTCGGCAGTACTCGGCAGTACACCTCGGTCGACAGCGCTCTTCCACCCGAGGCTGATCGTTCTGGGCCGCCGATCCTGAAAACGATCCAGAGTACTTAGTGAGTCTGAGTACTTGAGTACTTGAGTACTTGGGTACTTGCACGACGGAAGCGATTCGAGAAAACGACCGCAGCAGAATATACGACCGACGTAGAAAAGTCTTCAAATTTTACAAGAATTCTTTTATAAAATACGAAATCTCTTGTCCTAAACATGGAATCCAAGTCTTAGCCTAGAGACAAGAATGACCTGTAAGTAAGTAAGTAAGTAAGTAAGTAAGTAAGTAAGTAAGTAAAAATATTACCGCAGCAGTAGCTGCTTATTCGTTCTAATGACTTCTTCATGACCTAATCTCGCCGGAAATTATCTCAAAGGCGCATTTTCCCTCCCGCCCCACCTCCATCCTCACCTGCGCCCCACTCTCCCCCAGCCATTATTATAAAGACAGTTAATGAAAGTGACGCAAAACTACCCCCCCCCATCACCTAAGGACTCCAGCATCGTCCACTTTCCCTGGTCTTTTTCTCTCTCGAGTCACTGGCTATAAATAAATTCGTTTGGAAGACAAATTTGATTGAAACATCTGCTTTAAAAAGGTATTCTACGAGCAGTTTAGATAGAGGGCCTATGAGAGTGAGAAAGAAAGAGGCATACAGACAGACAACGAACAAGAAAGATACAGAGACAGAGAGAAATGGGAGAGAGAGAGAGAGAGAGAGAGAGAGAGAGAGAGAGAGAGAGAGAGACAGACAGACAGACAGACAGACAGACAGACAGAGAGACAGACAGACAGAGAGAGAGAGAGAGAGAGAGAGAGAGAGAGAGAGAGAGAGAGAGCGAGCACTTGGTCAATTGCGCCATTTCCTGGTAAGCAGACGTTTCCTCCAGGAATAGACTGCGAGCGGCGTCGCAGTTAAGGGTGCTACGTCTGAGGGCCGGAAAGCAGCGTTCAAGAGATCAACAGCAACTCTCAGGCACAAAGTGACGACGACGGCAAAGATCACAGAGCGCTTTAGAATAATTCGTCGTCGGCAACACTGTTGGGAAAATGTGTCGGAGTAGAGGAGAGACACAAGCGCCGACCGCGCAGAGGTCGATCAGGAATTGGGGAGGGGGGTGATTTTGAACGTAAGCCACTGCGCATTTTATAAATCACAGGTCCATCTGAATTTCACGTTGTGGAGGGTTTTGTCAGATTAGCCAGCGACAAGCACCATTTGGCCATCATTCGAATAATAATCATAACTTTCAATAATAATAATAATAATAATAATAATAATAATAATAATAATAATAATAATAATAATAATAATAATAATAATAATAACATGGTTTAGAGTAGTTCAGTAGGACCTGTCCTGTGTATAAACCACTATGTTCCACTCGGCCATTCATTCACATTATGGTCTTGCTATGTAATCTCCCTCTTTTCCGTCTTGTTCTCTTGTTGGTATATCTAATAAAATATATGTCTTATATATCATGTATAAGATTCAATATATATATTTTTTCTTTTATATATATATTTTCTGGTTTTTATATATATATATATATATATATATATATATATATATATATATATATATAAAGGACGGACGGACTCCTCGAAGACTTTAAGCAGTTCCTCCACTCGCCTCTTCCTCTTCCTCCTCCTCCTCCTCCTCCTCTTCCATTTCCATTCGTCCTCTACAACCACTTTCCAGACTGCGCAGCGAGGAAATAGCGGTTGAGACAAAACAATGACAGATAACGGGAATGCTCATTCCGTACAAATTCATGTATATCCAATTCAAGTTGTTCCACACACAGGCAGAGAGACAGACAGACAAACGGACAGGCAGACAGACTGACAGGCACAGTTCAGAGCAGTTTTGAATGTTTGCAAAAATTCAGAAGAGCTATTCCATGGTTTCGATGTAATGTAATGTAATGTAACAAAATATTTCGATACTAAGCATTGGTCCGTCGCAGCTTGTGCATTCATAAACACAGCACACCCTGCGATACTCCTGTGTCCTTCTCACTGAGCACCTGCATCACGACGATCCAGTATCGGTAGCCATGACGATGACGCGATGACGCTCGTGATGACGTAGTCGACGTCATGCCGTTACCCTGACAATACGTCGTCGTCATTTTCAAACGTTTCTTTGGCCCCAAATAATTTCCTGTCAGTTCACTTCTCAGTATATTCACCCCTCCCTCCCCACCACCTCGCCCTCCCCCGCCCCCGTACTATAAGATATTCTTTTGCCGCATGCGCCGGCGCAGAGTCTGGCATAAGAGGAGGTCAATGAATACGCTTCATCAGTTGATGCTCGGCTGCTTTCTCGCAACGGCAGAGACCTCCCTGTTTAGCGTCCTCTTTCTATTCTATTAGTAATTCTATGCTAATTAGTCGCAACGGGGAATTACAGGCAGTTAGTTGGTCGACTGCAAAGAGCTGCGTATGGCAGAGAGTGTCCGAAGACCCCACTCCACGCCAACCACTAACAGCGCTACATAAATTCCGAGTTATCAGGATGAGTCGCCTGGGGAGAAATACTGAAAAGCATCAGCATCATCATCATCGATTCATCATCATCATCATCATCATCATCATCATCATCATCATCATCATCATCTTCTTCTTCTTCTTCTTCATCAACAACAACATCACCAGCAGAATCATCAGTGATTAGAAATGAATAGCGAAGTGGCGTCTCTGTTTGTACGTACATTATTATTATTATTATTATTAATATTATTATTATTATTATTATTATTATTATTATTATTATTATTATTATTATTATTATTATTATTATTATTATTATTATTACTACTACTACTAGTAATAATAATAATAATAATAATAATAATAATAATAATAGTAGTAGTAGTAGTAGTAGTAGTAGTAGTAGTAGTAGTAGTAGTAGTAGTAGTAGTAGTAGTAGTAGTAGTAGTAGTAGTAGTAGTAGTAGTAGTAATGGGTAGAGTAGTTCAATCTCACCATTGCAATTGTTGAGAAACCAGGCAGGTATGCGAATATTTGCTATCGACCAGGTGTACAGTACTTAAGGTGTAATCGAATACAAACCATGTAATGACAATCAGTTGTCGTGTGCACCAATACTTACTTACTTATTCGATGTTGGAGTGAACTGATCTTTGAACTTCGAACCTATGCGAAGGTCATGAACCCAAGTCCCTCTAGGTCAATTGCAATTCTCCTCTGAATCCCGTCTTACAATATATCCTTTGTGCACCTGGATTAACTAATTCCTATGCAGACAGGTGAGTGACACCGGCTGATTCTAGATTCACAGGTAAGAAGACTCCTTACGTTTCCGGCAGACACCCTTCCGCCAGCCGTCGTCGTCGAGGGCGTTGATGACGTCATTGCCCTCCACTTCCGGTTCGCAGACGAGGTTGACGTCGCACTTCCCCAGGTAGTTCCACTGACCGCCGCATCCTTCGCCCTCCGTCTTGGCGCACACGGGGCAGCAGTCGCAGATGCCCCGAGCGACGCCGCCTCGGCACCGGAGTTTCCCGGCCCGTCGAGGGGCGCAGTGGATGCGGTCGCAGGTGGGACACTGCAGGCCAAGGGTCGAAGAGGAGGAGGTCACGCGCCCCAGGGGGTCTTCCCCCCGAGAGCGACGCCCCACATCTTCGCCGTTGGTCGTGACCCGGTCGATGGTCGTCTGGAGCAGGACGAAACTGACGACCATCACGACCATCGTCCGTCGGGTCGTCCAAGGACACGGCGACGATGACGCTGTCTCGTATGACGTCATCGCCGTCGTCGACGTCACTGAACTGAGACGGAAATATATAAATCCGGGTCAGAAGGTCAAAGGTGAATTAATTCCTTTATATTCGACTCGGAAGAGTAACTCTCTTTTCCTCCGATAATAATTATTTTCTTCTTCTTTTCCTGTTTCTTCTTCTTCTTTGGCAAAACTTCAGGAAATAGTCGCTTAGCTGAACACAACTTCTATGCGAAGTTCGTCACGTGATTTCAGATTTATATAGCTCTAGGTTTTATGCACGAATAAGAGTCGACTTGCTCAGGTTCGATCGCTTCTCTCGAGCGTCAGTTAAGACTCAGCTACCGACTCTCTCGCATCATCCAAGTCTCTGTCTGTCTGTCTGTCTCTGTCTGTCTGTCTGTCTCTCTCACCGGCTGCAGCAACGCCCCCTTGCCTTGTTGTTGGCTGATGGCTCCTCGCAGAGCGCCCAATCCGTGGGACGGAAGCCGATCACCCTCTCCATCCCTCCCTTCGATCTCGGTCCAGTGTAAAGTCAGAGATTAAATAGATTTTTGAAGAATAATTTCCAGTGTCGCATAAAGTGGATGCGTGAGAGGTGTTCCATTTCGAACACCGTAGAACACAATTATAAGACGACTTTTGTTGATTATTCTGTCGTGATTTCATGATTTGAAGCAATGAAGATGAAGATGAATAGATACGAAAATGTGGTTTTCGTCGGGGAATTCGTTCAACACGCTGAAGACTTTGCATGCCTATATACTGACTATCAATATTTCAACATTTCTTCCATTGGCTTTTACTGTACTAAAGCACATGAGCTCGTTTAGGGTAAAATTCGAAGCGCTCAAAGTCAAAAATGAGAGGAGCTATGCTATCATTTTAGCATATTTTAAAAACAGAGAGAGAGAGAGGGAAATTTACGGAAATGGGGTTTTAAAATGGAGCATTATTTTGAGTTAATCAATAAAAATGTCAACATATAAAGACTGTGTGCTGGTAGATTAATGTACAGTGCTATTCAGGGGCGTAGCCAGGAGTTTGATTTGATAGGGTATAAATGTTTGGGAGGGGGTATAAACCTTAACTATAAACCATATAAACTACAAATAACCACATATATATCACATAAAAAACGTTAAAGTAGACTGATTTTGGGGGTATATATACCGATATACCCTCCGTCGCTACGCCCCTGGTGATATCAACAGATTCAACACTGATATAAACCTTCACAAGACGCTGTAGAGAGACGATAAGCGTCATACATATTCGAAGCTCACGAGCATTTTCAATTAGCCTTTGTTTTTACTTAGTAAGGCTTAAGATATTAATTAACTGTGCAGTCTATAACTAGACAAATAGTTATCATTGATGCCTTTCTTTCTACATTAGAAGACGCTTTCGTATTGTCTGATAGTGATAACGAGACGTGCTTTTTCTTTCCTTTTGACTACGAGTACTTACTTACTTACTAAATATAGGTAATTCGAGGACTAAAGAAGCACTCGAGCAAAGCGAATGGCGCTGCAGAATGGACCTGGAACCTGAGAGAGAGAGAGAGAGAGAGAGAGAGAGAGAGAGAGAGAGAGAGAGAGAGAGAGAGAGAGAAAAGAGGTAATTGGGTACTTGAGAGTTTCATCGTTATCTTATCGAATGGCACGACGGAGGACTAGCCAGCCAGTCGAGTTCAGCGAAATGGCTGATTGAATCACTTGCTCGCCGGAAGAGGGCGCAACTTATTTGCTTACTTACTAAAGCAAACGCGACGACTGGGCATCTTGCATCGGGCACGTGAACACTGTCCCGCTCCACGATCGAAGCTTTTACGCTCTCTCTCCCTCTCCCTCTCCCTCTCCCTCTCGCTCTCTCTCTCCCTCTCCTTCTCCCTCTCCCTCTCCCTCTCTTTCTCTCTCTCTCTCTGTCAAAAGTCGTAGATTTCTATCAGATTCCCGCTCACCCTCCTCCTCCTCTTCTTCCTCCTCCTCCTCGTCCTCCTCTTCCTCCTCATCAACCTGTTAGCCGCCCTGATTTGCAGGTTTGATTTGGCCAATTAACCTGCCCCCCGCCGAGCCGACCGACGGACGTCATAGCGAGACGCGGCTCCTGTTCGGCGAATGATCGCTACTCTTCGTTTCTAAGCAAAATGGCGGCGACTCGGAATAATGATATAAACGCGTCTCGTTAATAATTAATTAATGGAAAGTCGAAACGCTCTGACGGAAGATTCCGGTGGGACGCTCTCGGGGAAAGACCGAACTCAAAAGAGGGTGGGGTTGGGGACGAGGGGGTTGGAGGTCCAGCGGTCTCAACAGATGCGTCAGGTGTTCGAATGTCACGGAATTGGGGGGTGGGGGCGAGGTGGGGTCACAGAGGTCAACGGGGCAATCTAGCCCGCTGTTCTAGCGCCCGATTGCAATTTATTCACCGAAATGATTAACTCGCGCCGCTTGTTGGGGGTTGGGTGGGAGTTGACGATTGTGTCTCGAAGTCCCTTTCGAATTTTTTTTCGGTTCCAGTTAACTTATTTTATAATTTTTCAGATGTTCTAAAATTTGTGCATGGAAACAACAAATGTTCATTTATACGGCGACTTCATCATGGGCTTAACCACGGAAGGCTTAACCAAGGCTTAACCTACAACGACGAAACTGAGAAGTTAACATTCTTCGATTCGAGACACATTTGCATAAATGTCATTGTGTTTCACCCATTGACTTAGCCTACTGTTGTACATCGAAGGGCAACGGATGCTTATGGAAATGCAACATTGTAGTTCGTGTAGGCCCCTAAGGGCGTTGTTAACTCAGTGGAAGCGTGAAGGTTTATTCCCTGAACACTTTTACGAGAATATTTGTATAGCGCCTCTTATGAAGAATTACCGTCGCCACTGTGATTAAAAAGGCCTATTTGGGGATGTATTTTGCTAAAGATTTGTGAACTGATTCCACGTGGGTGATGAGTGGGGATCCATTCAAAATCGGACTTGACTTTTTGAAGCGAAATCCCAATTTTAGGTAAAAGTCTAGTTAAACAAAGGATAAAAACTGCGGATGATCTTTTTTTGTCAACCTATTTTTCGGTAAAAGCAAATTAACAGGGGACAATTCCCCGTTGTTAGCCTTTGGCAAAGTTTTCCCCAACTTCCTTTTAAAACCCCCGACAAGAAATCCTGGAGCCGCCACTGGAGGGCCAAGGTCGTACAATATCATTTGGTCTCCACTTTAGGCAGTGAAAGATTTCTGGAATTTCCCATATATCTCTGTACGCTGATTATTAGTGAAAAGTTCCAGAGTGGAGAGACAAATATTGTCACCCCCAAACATTTCAAATCCATCCCCAATGTACGCAGAGGGAGGGGGTTGGATCTAGGAAATTTTGCGTATGCACGGCGTGTAAACGGGAGTGGAGGGGATTTGAAAAAATGTCTTCTTTGCTTACGTACAATATGGATGAGCCCCCGTGGATATATCTACCATTGTCTGGCTGACCATTGCTATGGCTATTTCGAGAGAGACCAAGTGCCAGGGACGTAGCTAGGAATGGGCTTGGGGCTCAAGCCCCCCCCCCCCCAAAAAAAACACCTGAAGCTAGCCTTCTCCAAATGAATTCAAGTCCAAATGGTGTTGGGGCGCAAAAGGAAGAAAGGGGAGTGAATCTTGGGCTTCAGCCCCCAAACCTAAAATCCTGTCCATGCCTGGCTAGTGGCTGCGTCCCTGCCAAGTGCCCAAGATTAAGCAGCTACTATATGGCACTACTGACGAAAGGCGCTACATCAATTAAGATTTTCCTTCTTTATTTAGTGAAAATTCTCGTCATTTTCTTCGACAGTCGTAAATTATTTGAGTTTGACCGCCACTGTTCATTAAAACGCGATCTTAAAAGTCCAGCGCTGTTACCGTTTACGTTAAAATTTTAAGAAATATTTAAATTTGAAAAAAGTTTAGCAGAGCGTGGTTTCGATCCACGGACCTCTGGGTTGCCCAGGTCCTTCTCACTGCAACCTAATGCAGACCGTTGGATGTTATGGGCCCAGCACGCTTCCACTGCGCCACTCTGCTAATTGGAAATCCGTATACTAATGTTGCACTTAAATGCGAAACCTCTCAACAAAAACAACGCTTTATTTGTTGTAAGTTAATATTTACGGTTAAATCATATTTTGTTTCAATGACACTCAAGAAACATTGATGATCTATATGTGGAACGCTTGATAGCCACTGATATGATTTTATTTTGTTTATATTGTATGCGCTCTCTATCGAATCAATTCGTGTCCGTAAGCCACCTGCTGCCACCTAGCGAATGACGCGGTCAATTAGTGAACTCTGGCTTTCCAGTGTGAAATTTGAAACAGATCAATTTCTCTTGTTTGCAGACCTATTCATCTTCACAACATGCTTTATTCGTCTATACTTAATAATACTTATAGCGCATTTTTACTTCTTGAGCTGCGACAGACAAGCATTAAATTAAAACAGACTTTCTTGTTTTTTTTGTCTATCACTTTGTTCTGCTTATTGCATTCGATTTGCTCGACGTTAGATGGCGCTTCTGCGTCACCATGGTTACAACGTTGCCGTGGTAGCGCCGACAATGCAATTGACAGCCAGTGCGACCATTACCATTGCCAGATGCAAGTCCTCTATGCATGTGCCAATATGCGGCGCAATTTCGTAAAATCTGGAAGCCTCTCTCTCTCTCTCTCTCTCTCTCTCTCTCTCTCTCTCTCTCTCTCTCTCTCTCTCTCTCTCTCTCTCTCTCTCTCTCTCTCTCTCTCTCTCTCTCTCTCTCTCTGTCGTTGACTTTTGAAGCGCTGCTGCATGGGCCTGATCCTTAAAGCGATTGTTGCCAATAGCAACAACAACAGTTAGGCGCGACGTGTCGTTAGAATCTCGTCCATGCGACGCTGAGCGGGCCCTGCGCTCGGTCGCCGTCTAACGCGGGCGGTTTGTTGTCATGGACGCCGTCGTCGATGTCAACGCGACCCCCCCTCTTCTTCCCAGGCCGATCGTGTCCGGCCCAAGGGTCGGTGGCCCAGCGAGCCACCCGTATTATGGGGGGGGGGGCGAAGTCGAAAGCTTTTGGTGGCGCTGGATGGCAAGTACGTTGGGAACCAACAGTGGCTAATTTGCGTTTGGATATCATTTAGGACCGAAGCGTTTTGTATTGAAAAAAAGCCGGTAGAGGAAGGGGCCTAAATTGGATTCGCGTTCTAATTCTCAGGTGAGCGAGTATTTTTTCAGGCGGTTTCCGTGTGACAATGCGTGTGCGTATGTGCGCCCCGCAGAGACCAGGTGTAATGGAAGCGTCTAGGCTATTTCAGCCTTTTCATATACTTAACATTTTATACACGTGACCATTGGCATTAATAGGAATAATTTAACTGGAATCGCTTTGTATATTTTTAAAAAGAAATAATCGCTACATCACCATCCTCAACATCCTCCGCCGCATCCTCATTAGCATCATCCTCATTTTCATCATCTTCCGTTTAAGTTCCGTATCATCCTCATTTCCACCCCACCCCACCCCACCACTACCATAATCATCATCATCATCATCATCATCATCATCATCATCATCATCATCATCATCATCACCATCACCAGCATCATCAGCAGCATCATCGTCGTCGTCGTCGTCGTCATCATACCTAATAAGCTTAATCAGACCCTAAGTTGACATCTCGAAACGTAACTTAGAAACTCGAGGGTTCACAATTGACCAATCAATTACTGTAGACATCATGACTGTGAATGTAACGTAGCGTAGTATTTGTACAGCGCCTCTTTATATTTCTACCAGATGGGCTCCATTAGGCCCTATATTAACTCCGTTCTCGGATAACATTTTACATCGAATCCTCTCAGTTACGAGGCATTTCTGATAAATACACGGTTTAAGGGGTTAACTGGGGATCCCGGATATATCCGTCCATTTTACATTGAGTTACAGTTATTTCTCATCGCACCGATTTAATAGGCAAATAAATGGATGAGCGCAACGGCTGCGAATACATGTTGATTTTTCCTATTATTTCCGTATCTGTATCCGTATGTCTTTCTAAACCATTTTCTATGTTGATCAGACGGTTAGTGAGGATGCGAATGGTAGACGCAAGAGGGCGTCTTCGACTACCTCTGTTCCATCCGAAATACAGTTCTAAATCTAAGCATCCAAAGGCCGATGAAGTCGGTCAACCGCCCTCTTCAAGGTCTCAGAGCAGTCTGCGACGACGACGACGACGACGACAACAACAATAACAACACTCCGAGAGACAACGACCACAACGGAAGAACCGCCAGAAAACCAGCGGAAACCAGTCCGCGAAAATCCGGAAGAAGAGACGAAAAACGACCGGAACCGGAAATGGTAAAAAACAAAGAGACGAAGAACGAGCGCAAGAACAAAAATGGCCGCAGGTTCAAAGACGACGACGACGACGATGACGATGACGACGAAAGCGGCTCCGAACACCGTGACGTCACAGGCGATGGCGTTGAAGTGACGTCAGAGGCGCGGGGAAAGACGGGAAACGTCGACGCTCGGAAAAAGAGATTTTCGATTCGGAAGTGGAAGCAGAAACGAGTAGAACCCAACGACGACGAAACAACAACTGCGAGACAACGACAACAACAACAACAACAACAAAGACGACGACGATGAAAAGCAAAAGACGCAGTCTGGCTTAAGATTCAAGTACAACTCCAGTCTCCACTACGGTTCCGTGGTACGGACCAAGACTCGAACCGTCAGATCTCTGCCCAGCAGTCTTCGCTCCCTCTCCTTCTACTCCCGGCTAGCACGAAGACAGCCGCGGCGGGTGGAACCGCTTAGTACGGAAGAGACCGGAAAGACGAGGACGAAGCGCAAGGCAAGAGGCGGCGCCGGAAAGACGACGGTGACGTCATCAGAGGAAAAGGCAGACGATGGAGTGAACGAAGAGGGAGATGCCAGCCAAAAGGAGGAGGAGGAAGGAGGAGGAGGAGGAGGGCCATGAGACTAGAAGAAGTTCAGCGCAAGTAACGAGTGGTTCGGTTGACGAGAGAGACGAAGATGAAGAACAGGACGAGCAGCAGGAGGTGTTGTTTAATAGACGGTCTTCTGCGAGTTTCGACGACTTGGAAATACGTTCAGTCGTCGGTTCCGATGACGACGTTGAAGAGCACGAAACAAGAGCTAAAGACAAAAAGAAAACAAAGAAGAAGAAGAAGAAGAAGCAGGTCAAGAAAAGAGAGGAGAAAGAAAAGAATATTTCCGAAGATTATGCTGACGATTTCGACGACGACGATTCGAGCTTAAAGACGGAACAACGGAAGCATTCGACGTCAGCGTTGAAAACGAATTAGAAAATGAATTTCACGCAAAAGTCAAAGCGAAAATTATCAAAATTACAGTGAAAAGGCTTAGAAATAGTATCCTCAGAGCAAAGGCGTTGCGTTCATCTGGCGAATAATTTGTTACCTATTCTTACGTGTTCTTTGTCTCTGGCAATTGCCTTCTTAACAAATATCTAATGCCTGCTGGCATTTTTTTTGTAAGGACAATTCTAGTCATAGAGGAATGGAAGTTGAATGTTTTCTTTTAGACATCTCTATTAAATAAATGCGAAATGTTTCGTCAGAAGCAATTGTGGAAGGAAAAAATTACTGTCCAAAGTCTCAAGTGTTTCTTTACAAAGCTCGCTCTTGATTAATCATTAATCGCAGGATAACATGATATGCTATTTTGAGGAATCACTTAATTAGTGAGCACTTAAATTTCTCTCGAGCACAAAATATTACTTGTGATCAGTCTCTCTCCATAGAGTTGTTATATAGGCCGGTAGCCTACACCTACATAGAGGATTTGTCAACACTTGAGATCAATTCTCATAAACAAGAATTTTAATATAAAATCGACATTTTGTACTAATTCTGCTTGCCTGGGAATTTAGGGGTTGGACGCACCCCTATAAATTTATTTAGAATTTCCGGCATGTGAAAGTCAAGATCTTACGCTATAGATGCAAGTTAATTAATGTGATTATGACGCATGGTTTCGTGCAAAACAAGTAGGCCTAAGTGGGTCTAAATCAACCTAATTTCTATTAGCATAGCACTTGTGTTTTGGCTTAAGAAGTTAAGATTAACTCTCACAAATTGACACTTTCTCCGGCGCTTTTTCTCATCAGTCATCATCAATGAGTTTTTCGTCCTGTCCTGTGTTCCTGTGACCAACTGGTTTCTGCACGAATTTTGATAACTGCGGCTGCTTTGGCTGCTATTTAAAACGGCCGTTCTTGGGTAGGGGTGTAAACATACTACTACTACTACTACTACTACTACTACTACTACTACTACTACTACTACTACCACCTACTGCACCACCACCACCACACACTGCTGCCACTGCTGCACCACCACTGCTGCACCACCACCACCACTGCACTGCACCACCACCTGCACCACCACCACCACCACCACCACCACCACCCCACCACCACCACCACCACCACCACCACCACCACTGCCACTGCACCACCACCACCACCACCACTACTACTACACCACTACTACAGCTACTACTCAATGTCTGTCCCATAGCTGAGATTGGGAGGTTGGTCGCTGTCGGTCTCAAATGGGGGTAGGGGTGTAAACATATCAGAATGTCAGCCATATCAGAGGCAGCCACAGAGGCAATCATATCACGGTTATTCCATTTTATTATATTTCGTTTTCATTTCCGTTTTCACTTTTGTTTGTATGTAGGCCTACAGCCTCTTTTTGGCCTAGTCCTCGTTAACTTAAGAAAGATCAATCGCTTTATTGTTTTAAAAAAATACTGAGCCGTATAAATAGTTTAGCGCATGGGCGTAAAACACGGGGGGACGGCGGGGACGAAATCCTTACTACAGACTTGCATTCATACCTCCGCAAATCTTGTTATCATCCTCCATAAAAATACTTAGCTGCGACTGCCTACCTGGATCTAAAACCTTGACCACCATGCACCACGGACTACGGATTACGGACTATGGATTAATTGGATTTACCCAGATTGAGTGCTCGTGGATAAGCTGGTGCTTTGTGCCAAGTTTCGGTAAGCGATATAGAAATTACGTCTTACTTACTTACCTACTAACTTTAGAGAACAAAGCAACGCCGCCGCCATCTGTCGACGAGATTTGTGTGGTTATCTCGTAGTCAACTTTAAAACTTAAAAATAAAAGTCAAATTATCACCAGAATATCATTGTCAGTCGTATTGTTCAACCGCATGAGAATCTATTTGTTCCATAAGCAATATTATCTTGTGTAAATTTTGGATTTTAAAAAGTGCTATCGACTTCGCCACAAAGTTTTCGTATCTGGCGGGCACCCGTTGGGACCCCGGACTAGTCATTTTTATAGCACTACAATAGATGCAACTTTGCGGATGACTCTTGTCTCGGTTCAGACTTGGAGTGCGTGTTATGAGCGAGCGCATGCGAGTTGATTCTTTAGGGAGTAAAGTTGAAGTAGACCCGATATGCTTCTCGCCCTTTCGAAGTTTCTTCCTCGGGTTCTTCACAGGCGATCGGATCGATCGGGCAACGACGCACCGGAGCATCTCAAGCAGGCCACTTGCCGTGTTGTGCTTCTGGACGATTCTGAACTGTCTTTGGACGTGAAGGTTAATGATGAATGAGACGCCACCTCTACCCCTTCAACGCGTTTTATATTAACAATATTTATACCCTTAGAAAGGGTTAGGTTTAGGCTAACCCTAACCCTACCTGTTGAAGGGGTTGAGGTGGCGTCCCACGGTTTTACCTATGAATTGAGTGTATTGAAGAGTTTATTGTTGACAGATATTTCTGTACAGACGACCATTAAGGAATTCTTTAATTAAACAAACATAGGTGGGCTGACAAAGTGATTACTATAATGGATTAACAACCCTATGGATTACCAAGGACATTATTGCTCAGATAGGCTTAGTTTTGTTTATAAGCACACACTGTCTATAAGCACAATTGTATTTGGTCCAGAGGCTGTGCTTATAAGCAGACTGTATAGTCAGTTTGATTAGATATCTTATTTTAGTTTAATTCTGATTATCACATACTCTCCGTGAATATCTGAGCTACACAGTCCTAGTCTGCAACCCTGTTGTAAGGGACCATTAGGTGCTAGGACAAAATGTTAGTGGACAAAATGTCATGGGGACAAAATGTCATGGGGACAACCTGTCTCTAACTCCCCTAAACCGTGACATTTTGTCCGTTACATTTTGTCCGACCACGGACCATTATAGTAAGATGGTTTTTTGTGTATTCCAGTTGTCTGTGAAGGGATGCATTCTTCTCGACCGGGTTTTCTTGAACTTGAATCTCGTGGAGAAAGAATACTTCGGCCTCCGGTTCTTAGACTCTTTACACCAACCGGTAGGAGTTCACCCGTTTAACCTTTTCGCCCCATAATACAAATATTTCAGTGTTTCATGACCTGTTGGTTATACAGGTTGCTGATGTCAAAGGGTTAATCGTTCTTATTTTAAATTTTTCTAAGTTGATTTGTCTTCATAACTTGGACATTGGTGTACTGTTGGGATTAGCCTAATGTCATTATTATTGTTTTATTAGTAAATGAATTTGGAATTGTCTCAATTTTGAGCTTCCCGTAGTAATTAATTTTCATTGTGTAGGAATGTAATGTAGCAGCATTTATTTAGCACTTCATCATGGACTTGTAGCATTTCGATCATAGCATGATTTCTGTTGTGTGCATGGGTGCCCACAGAAATTTTTCCAGGAGGGGGGCAAAACACATTTTAACACAATGATCACGGTTAATATTTTAGCAAGGTTTTCAAATATCAATGTGAAATATTGATATTTGCATTTTCCAGGGGTCAAGTGCCCCCTCTTGCCCAATGTGGGTGCCTGTGATTGTGTGTAGGTAGTTGTTTTGTTTATCGAATCTGTTGTCATTTACAGTTGTGGCTCGATTTAACAAAGACCGTCAACTCACAGATGCCAGGTACCTTTTCTGTTTTCAGTTTTTGAAATTTTTGTGTTAATGAATATCTTATGGAAAGTGATCTGTAGTTCAGCTTTCTGTTTCTTCTTGAGTTTTTTTAAATATGAAAGTTTGGTTAATCTTGTGCTGTAATTTGTGCCTTGATTTTTTCAGCTGGCGATCCCCCGTTAACTTTCTACTTTGGCGTCAAATTCTATGCCGTTGATCCGTGCAAACTGAACGAGGAGATCACGCGTTATCAGTTCTTTCTTCAGGTGAAGCGGGACATTGTGCAGGGTCGTCTTCCCGTCTCCGTGGAAATGGCCGCCCAGCTGTCGGCCTACGCAGTGCAATGTAAGCAGAAGATTTTTGAATTTCCCAACAGGCCTGTAATTTATTATCATGATTGGTTATTTAATTTGTCTTTTGTTGGAGATTTATTTGAATTTGCAGTTAAACATCATAAAATTACCTCAGAATTTTGTAACCAGGAAGATCTGAAGCCACAAAAGTTTCCTTAGATTCTAACATTGTTTTTTTTTGGGTTTTGGAGTCTCGTTCTCTGTACAGAATATACTTTTTGTAGATGTTTAATTTTCCTTATTTTGTGTAATTCAATATGCAAAGAAGCCGCTAGATGATTGTGCAAATTGTGAATCCTTTAACCCCTCAACTGGGCAACTATTTGTAACTCAATGTAAAATGGGCGAGCATTACTCGGGGCACCCAGTTAAGGGGTTAATATGTGTGCTTTTGTTTGCAGCTGAATTGGGCGACTTCAACGAACTGTTTCACCGTGCCGGTTATGTGTCGGAGTTTTCGTTCGTTCCAGACCAAACTCTTGACTTTGAAGACAAGGTTGCAGAGCTGCACAAGACTCTGAGGTACCAATTATTACCTGCAAAGTGCTATTTTCTGTTTTACTTGTCAAGACGCTTGGGTCTTTTGGTGCCAACTGTTACCAAAAAAGTGCTATTTTGCAAAGTGAACTTGTTCTAATTTGACTCTGGGAGCCTTGTACTAGTATTAGTACTGGCAAACAATTATCTGTACTTCTTGAAGTAATTGCCTTTGTAATGCTATACTGTTATTGGTATGGATTGTTCGTCTTCTGATAAAGTCAATTTGATTTAAACCCAAATAGTTATTCTATGTTTTACTGTCACAACCATGACAGGGCGTTTTGGTTGGTTTCAGTTTCCGAAATTGCAAAGGTTTTCTAGAACTCATGATTTCTTATGCATGGAGTATGTACGTGTTGGCACTGTAATTTCCAGGGCCGCAAGGACTAAACGGTGCCAGTCGCGTTCGCCCACCAACGGCGGCGAATATCATTATCTGGACACCGTGAAATGGCTGGACAGACAGAGAGACATACAGATAAGGATCTTAATATTATAGATGATTTCGGTGTTGATCTCCATCCAGTAACGGTAAATACTAGATATCTATGCTATTTGCCAGAAATACTTGCTTTATAGTCCAGAAGTGGCTTGAATGAAAGAATTTGATAGCAGTCTATGGAAAAGGTGTTGTAAGGAATGAGTCCATTTTAAAAATCTAGGTAATAATGTTACTATAGTTAATAGTGCGATTTGATACCTGGCAGATTCTTTGTCACTGCCTTTGAGCAGCCAGTGGGTGACCAAACAAAAATGTGTAAAAAAAATGGGGTGACTAGTGTGCTGATTTTCATAGAAAAATTTCTTTTCCTGGCCAGTGTGTCATCATTGTAAATCTATATATTTATTGGTGTTTTCCTATCTGATGGGGTGATTTCTTTTAGGGAGATGGAAATATTGATTACTTCTTGGGACTGACACCTAGTGGAATTGTTGTTTACAAGAACAGGACAAAGATCTCGAATTATTTTTGGTGAGTATTCTGAATTGTGATGAATTCATGTCATTATAGTGAGCAAGAATGCATTGTAGGTCAAGTAACTGGTCAGGTCAATCTCCTTCAGTGTTGCCACATTACTATTTGTAACAGAAAATTCTTGGAATTTCAGCATATCTGCTTTTTATGTTATTTTACCAATATAAAATATATAATATTAAATAATAATTAAAATATAAAGTGCAGTTGAATCTTTGAATTGAAGTTAGGAAGTGGATACCCAATTTATCCTTGCTTTAAATAGTATATGGCACTTGTGTAGTGTTGATGACAAATGTTGAATTTTGTAGACCTAGTAAAATGTTTTCTGCCTTTTTTGGTATTTCTAGTGTTTTGTTTATGTTTGTTTTCACCCGTAGGCCAAGAGTTTTGAAGATAACATACAAGAACAAACTTTTTCTTATTAAGGCTCGGGATAAAAATGTAAGTGGATGCATTGGCTCATTCTAATTTGATCTGTCTGTCTGTCTGTCTGTTTCTCTTTCTGTGTGTGCACACGTGTGTTTGTGTGTGCATGCACATGTGTGTGTATTTTAAATCTTTTTCAATGGATAAACTAAATTTATCTTAAGTCTAGCTTGATTATTTGTTTTAAACAACAATAATAATAATAATTAATCGATTTTGATTACCACTATATTGATTCATAATAGTGGTCTGTTCTGAGTAGGAAATTAGAGCATTTTATGTTTTCCTGTATTCTAGAAAATGTTATTTGTTTAAATTTGTTTCTAAGAATGAAGAGAACACCTTTACCTTTGAAAGTTCATCAAAGCAGGCGTGTAAACACCTGTACAGATGCTGTGTTGACTATCATTCCTTCTACAGGTTGGAAAGATAGTTAATATTTTGTTAAGGTTTGTTTGGTTGGTGTGGCCAGTTACTATGTTTGTAGGTTCAATCTCCCAGTTGTAGATATTAATTGCATTCTAGATGATGCAAAGTCTAGTCATAAAATGTTTGAAGAAATCTCATACTCTCTGAAAACCAATGTATTTTTTGTGATTCGTATGCACTTGGTGTAAAAAGAAAATTGTTAAAAACCATAAAGCAACAGTGGAATTTTTCTGACATCTAATAGGAAAGAACTGATTGGAAAATCTAGTCATAACAGGAAAAATAGAGGGGAAAAGAGCAAGAGGAAGACAAAGAATAAAGTATACAGACAGCCTAAAAGAAGCAACAAGAACTAAAGACAACATCAAACTGATAAGGAAAACCAGAAACAGAGAAGAGTGAAAATCCATGGTTGCCTACGTAACAGTACATGACACATGAAGAAGAAGATACACTTACACAGTGTTTGCACTATGTCTGTCTAGAAATTAACGAGATTTTACTTAATTACTTGTTTTTGAGATTATTCATAGCACTAATCAACCTGTTGGATCAGTGATTGACTTGATCTTGTTCTTTGTTGATTTCCATTAGGCTGACATCTGCTAGTCACAGTTTTCAGCAATCAAAAGCCAAGCTGTTGTCGTTCGGTTCCAAAACGAGTTACGGGTAAGTTCATTACTGTTGTCTCAATGTGACATCGTTTTTTTCTCTTAGAACAAATTTAAAAATTCATATTTTTCACCTAGCTTATCCACCATAGACTGTCAGCTGTTTGTCTGTTTGATATCTTGGATTTGACCTGGATCGATTGTGATTGTGATGTGGTGTGCCATCGGATGATGCTTCTGTGCATTGTGAAGAGGTGCTATAGAAGTTTAAGATTAGATTAGATGCAATTCTTATCCATTCTGCATATCTGAAATACCTTACATCACATAGACTTGGATGGATACATTTGGATCCAATATGAGGATAATTTTTTGGATTTGCACGACCATAGTCATGGGATTTATAATTGTGCATCATTTGCTAATTGAGCGTCTATTTCTTATTTCAGTGCTAAGTACGGTCGGTCTGACTCTTCTAGCTCTTCTCAGAGAGTGGAGCAGAAGGTCGTACGTCGTCCGAGCGCACGGAAACTCCAGATGCGCTCCTCTGGCAGCGAAAGTTGTCCCGAAGGTACCAGACAATTCATAATCGTTCAGCTTGTGTAATGTCCTTTGTGCTGAAAAATACTGGGTTTGAGGCCTTTTGTTTTGTTGTTATTTAGTGACCGAGTCAGAACTTGAATAGTTTGGTTTTTAGGATTTGAAAGCCCCAGAAATAAAGAGGATTTGATATTTGAAATAGAGGTTTTGGACTGCCTGCTATGTTTGAGGATTTTCAGCATTTTAAAACTACTCCTCCTCCTGTCCTCCTCTTACTGTCACTACTACTACTACTACTACTACTACTACTACTACTACTACTACTACTACTCTACTACTACTACTACTACTACTACTCCATCATTCCTCTATGGGCACTTTCACATGTTGGTGTTGGTTACCTGTTGATTAATCCTCTGTCATTCTTTTCTCTCGCTGTCTTGTCCTCCATTTCTCCAAACACTGACCCTGTCTTTATTCTGCCATAGATCAGTCTGCAGATGCATCTCAACTTCTGTAACTTACTTGGAACCATTTTGGCGTGTGTGAGGTTTTTTCTTATTTCTCGGTGCCCATACTGAACGAGACAGTTTTCCTACCCTGTGCATGGTGTATGTTATGATGGATGGTATATTATGATGGATGGTATATTATGATGGATGGTATATTATGATGAATGGTATATTATGATGGATGGTATATTATGATGAATGGTATATTATGATGGATGGTATATTTTGATGGATGGTATATTATGATGGATGGTATATTATGATGGATGGTATATTATGATGGATGGTATATTTTTATGAATGGTATATTATGATGGATGGTATATTTTGATGGATGGTATATTATGATGAATGGTATATTATGATGGATGGTATATTATGATGGATGGTATATTTTGATGGATGGTATATTATGATGGATGGTATATTATGATGGATGGTATATTATGATGGATGGTATACTATGATGTATGGTATTTTTCAGACTTGAGTCAAATGCCTCGTCCTCTGTCTGCTGTTGTTCTGTCTCAGCCTGTGAATAAGTAAGTGCTTTTGTTAATGGGGCGTGCTTTGGTTTTTGGTTGGACTTTCTTGATCAGATTGGAATTTACTGCACTTCCTGTTTAAATTAGCACCAAACCTTGATATTTTTATATTCCATAGCATAATTGTTGAATTTGGTGATTTTACTTTCTGTTATGATGTGATTTATGGCTTTGGTTTCAGAATAAAGTTTTACCGATTTATTTGTTTACATTTCTTGACTCGTATTGAACTGAAGGTTTCTTGTATTTGAAGGTATTTGGTTGAGGCTTAATCTTTGTGTACAGTACATGCTTCTTTTTGATGCAGAGGACTGGCTTAACCCTTAAATTCCCAGAGCCGAGTATACTCGATAACATTACATGTAGTTGCAAAGTATCTGGCAGTTAAAGGGTTAAAGGGCAGAGGCATGATGACATTGGTACATAAGAGTTTCAATGTACATTTCTTGTAGATGCCAGCGTAGAGATGGGTACAGCTCCGGGCCAGAATCATCGCGTTATTCCAGTGCCATGCCGTGGGAAGATGGTCGTAACCAGCGCGGGTAAGATTTGTTTAGCTGATACTGTGCATTTTGCAGCTTTGTTTTTAAAGTACATGTTCATACATGACTTGTACACGACGTACAGTTGAGTGATGGTTTGGTAATGGTTGATGGAACATTGTTCTGTAGTCTTTACACGGGCAGAGTATCGCCAACCTCGGTTCGTAGCGATTACTTTCCGAGGAGAATAGCGTCTGGGAGCGAGAGCGACAGTACAGTATGTGCTCGGTATGTTATGCTTTGTTTCTTTTGTGCAATGGTTTGACAAATGTATTTTCTCCATAGTATCTCTTGGAGAGTTTCAAAATGAGGTTTTATGCGTTTGTGAGAACCTGATCAATTTCTGAACTTGGTAACCAAAATCTGCAAATATCGGATGAGCATAATAACGAAAGAAATGCAATATATGGTACTAATACTTTTTGTTAAAGCTTTTATTTTGGTTAGCTTTGAAAAAGGAAAATTGTGTCCTCTTGTGATTTAAACAGGCGCCGTCACAGATGTCGTGGACACCCGTCTGACACCGAAACTGAAATTGAAAGTTGCCACCGAAGACACCGGTTAGACTGAATGCTGTACAAAATACAGCTAATGAAGATTTGCAATTCATTTGATAACCATATTTCATCTATATTTGTCTATTATGTATATTATATGTCTATATGTCTACAACCATGTTTGATGGTAATGATATTTGACAATGATATATCATTATCCAGCTCCATAGGTGCTGTAATTGTAGGTGTAGAGACAGCTTGGTTGACAATTTGTCTCCATGTCATTTGTTGTATTGTTGGGTCTGCCTCTTTGGTTGTCTCTGTCCGTGGTTCCCAGCATGATCTTTTTGACCAGTCTGCCCTTGTCTGTCCTTCATGTGTGTCCAAAGAAGTTCATTTTTCTCCTTATCTGCTTTTGCATAACGTCTATTTTATCCTTGATTTTTTTAAAAACTTATCTTTGCTTTATTTATTATTTATTTTCTGTTGCCAGTTGATATTCGTTTCAGAGACTCAGGCATTCACGGTCTTTTCTTGATGGTCCAGGGTTCTAATGCTTAACCCTTAACTGGGGATCCCGGATATGTCCGTCCATTTTACATTGAGTTACAGTTAAATACACGGTTAAGGGGTTAAAGTAGATAAATGTGTTCTTAGTATCTACATACAGTTTGGTGTCTATTCGTATGACCTTGCTTTTCCAAATTATGTTTAGACCTGTCATTGTTCCCATAACTTTTGTGATTCTGCGCTTATTTCCCAGCCATATAAAATAGGTCAAAAGGAATGTTTGGATATTTTCAGAATTTTTGCGGGCACAGAAAGTGAATCCGACGTGGGATCTCATCACAGTCGTCACCGACATCGCCACCATCGACATCACGGCCAATCGGCGGAAAGCGTCAATGACTCGGATCCACGGTGGCATTGCTGCCAGCCTATTATTCACGGCAGCCAGCTTCACGGGTGAGATTTTACAGATTTTACTTGGTAGACATATTGGCAAGAGGTGACTGTTACTCATTTTAATTGTAGTTTAAGCTTGGCATGTTATGCATGATTAATGTGTTTTCACTTGATTCCTTTGCGTTGCATTGTATCAAGAATTGGCATATTTGGTTAATAAAGGTTTATTCAATCTGCGTATTAAATAAGCACTTTGTCCCATAATCAATAATTAATAGGTCTTAGAAGTTACTGTTTTTTATTGTAATTTTTAAAACTTTTGTTGAATGTTTTGTTCTTTGTAGAAATGCTGATTCAGTGGGGTGAGTGTTTGCTGCAGTGTATTTGGGGTCTCTCCCTTTACTCGTTGCTCGAGCACTCGAAAGCTTGATGAGCAGGAAAATTGGTAGTTGTGTTGTTGGTCACTTCCACAAAGTATTTTCTCTGAAATGACCAGATTGTTCTGTTGCAAAATGAGTTAAGTCTTGTCTGCTCTTATTTTACGCTGTTTGGTATTGTGATTTACAGGGTGGTGCAAAAAAATAGGACTATATTAAATGCAAACCTAAATGTGATTAGTCCGGGTTTTTTGCGCCACCCTGTATATACTGATGTTTTAACCTTTTGGGTGTTTTCTTCATAGTTCCATGTCGTCGATGTCATCTGCACCCGACAACAGACGACACAGAAGGTACAGTATTTTCTACTTTCATCCGAATTTATATTAACCCTTAAACCACTGTATACTTTGTGTCCATATGCAATGTAACCGAGTATACTCGGTTCCGGTGTCTTAAGGGTTAAACCTTGTTTGCATCTGTTTTGTAGATTAATAGTCTAATTGATGGAAATCAATCTTTTTGGATGTGGTTAGCGCTCAAAATTCTGATATAAAGATATTTCTAAGAAATAAATGTTCGGGACTTTGAAATTTAGTAGTTTAGATTTCTCTTAATTTCAGGAGAAGCAAGTCACCAGGACTACGACCGCCTCAAGAACTAGCTCAACACTTTCGGTGAGCGTTTGTCGCGCTCGTGCTCAGTTGCCTTCGAGCATTGCGCTGTTTTGCTCATGTCAGATTTAGTTTATTGGGTGTTTTTTTGCACTGTTTCTCCACAAGTTATCTCTACTGCATGTGCTTGAATGTCCTTTCTTAATTTAATATCTTTAAATATCTCCATTTGCCAGGTTAAGAGTTCTTGGGTTTAGTTGTCTGGTGTTTGTTTCTGTTACTTATTTTTTGTTTTGTTTACAGAAAAATTGAAGATCCCTCCGAATTGGGCATTAGCAACGAGACGTTTCAGGACATTCCATACTTTCGTGTCGAGTAAGTTTTCGATCATTAGCATATATGTCTGTGGTGAAATGTTGTAGGATGAGGTTTTTAAAATTAAATTCTAATTACTGTCACATTCTATGCATTGTTCAGAATGTACTGTACTACATTAGTTGTGATGTTGATTGGGTATGGGAGGTAACGTGTGGTGTAAGTGACTGTAGTGGATTTAAGGCAAAATCAGTTGCTTGTAGCAGTTATTGGGATTAATATTTAGCTGTTAAAACCTCATCTGTAGGGTTCTGAACCAGAGATTTTCGCCAAGAACTCGTCATAGAATTCGTCAATACAGGAGACAAAGGAGCTGTGGGTGAGAAATGCCAAATCGTCGTTTTCTTGCTTTCCCTTTCTTAATGGTTTTAATGTTAAAGGGTTTGTTATTCATATTATTTTATAGTTTTGTGGTTGAAATTTTGCCTGCTTTATTGTCATTTGCACCTTTACGATATCCTATCTCTTTATACGTCTCTCACTCTGTTTGTTTTGCCATTTCTTGATTGGTTCTCCAGTGAACTGCACAGCCGTGGCCAATCGGCTGTTCCCGATGGTGAGGCTCCTCCCCCCTACTTGGGCTCACACAGTTGCTATCCGTGCGATGTTTCGTCGACTGCGGTTCGAAATCTTCCCCATCTGGTCACCAGCAGAGGTTTGCGCCTGTTATAAAATTTCTTAGGGATGGTAGTTTGTTCCTGAGTGATTTTCCAACAGGAAAATTTTTATCATGAGCTTTTCTTGATTCTGAAGAATAAGATCACCAGAATAAGATCGGGCCTCTTCAGTGGGGATGAATTTTTTTCTTGGGTCTTTGGTGTCTGCTAGTATGAATAATTTTTGTGTTAGAGCCTAATGCTGCCTCTGCTGATTCTATATAAAGCTGGTTTTTGTGATTGAATTGTGGGACTGTTCGTTTAGTTTTTACTCATCAACTCGTTTTTTTATGTAAACTATTTTTTCTTATTTGAGCTTGCTATCTTATGAAACATTTATTGCAGATGTCACTTAACATTGTGTCCTATTTTTAGTTGAATATTAATTATTTAGGTTGTGCTTTTATTTATTTATTTATTGACAATTTATATAGCACAGTAGACAAGGCTAAGGCCTACAACAAGAGCGCTTAACACAGTTCATATCCATAGTTCGTATTCTGCCACACATTTCTATGAACACTGATTGTAATTATTTAAGGTAGGTTGCATAGACTGGTTTTGTTAACCCCTTAACTGGGTATTTAACTGTAACTCAATGTAAAATGAACGGATATATCCAGGGTCCCAGTGAAGGGGTTAAGAAGTATATAAATATAAGAAGTGTTTTTCCAGATATTTGACGTATAGTTTGACGTGTCTTTACAGGCTTGAATGTGGACTCCTGCAGTCCCCAGTTGCTGTTCAGGTGAGACAAGCCCACACTGCACCGATAGTCAAGACTAAGGTATGAGGGCATAACTTTGGCTTTGGTCCTTTTCTATCACAACAGTGAATCCATAATTATATAAACATTAATGCTAAGAAAATCTAGACATTATAATCAACTTGATTCTGAATTTGAGATCTACGTGGTGGTTTATTCGTTTTGGGATGAAATTGCTGGTGGATAAATTGTGTCTTTGCTTAGTGGGACTGTGGAGTCACTTTTATAGTCAGAAAAGTCTGAGGTTACTGGTGCTGGATGGAATGGATGGATGCATGCATGCATGCGTGGATGCATGCGTGGATGGATGGGTTCAGAGGTTTTTATGATCTCTGAAGCCTTGTTGGATTAAGTTGAATTTCTGAAATCTGATTTGAAATTGCGATTCAGTTAATGATGTATCATGGCTGGTTCTTTTTGGCAGGAGATAATGCGGTCTGAAGAACCATTGTTTACTGGCGAACGAAATACGAGAGATTTGTGTAGCTCAAGCATGCTTCATGATATTGGTCGACCCTCCAATGAATACGAGCAGGTGGTTAGTTATGTCATAGTTTTTTGTTATTGGCTTAAATTAGCATGTTTGTAATGCTTTTTGTAAAGAAATGCACTGTTATTAAGAATATGTTGACACAATATTCTAGCTGTCTTCTGTCTATTTTGCATTTTAATTTGCTTAAAGATTGTCTTAACCCTTTCTTACCATAAGGCCGATATTTTGGCTTCATGACCCATCGGTTATATGGATTGCCGTAGTCAAAGGGTTAAGGAAGTTCAAAGTTATCAATGTAGGATTAATAGCAGGTGGATGATGGTCATGCCACCTTGTGAATGGAAGTTATAATGCTTTCTGGTCATGGAAACATTTTCTTGTTGATACGTGTTGCTTTGTCTTAGTCTTTATATATAAAAAGTCAAATTCACTCTTCATTATATCTGTCTTACTGTTAAGATTGCCTATAAGACCGAGCCTCGAAGAATTGAAGCTGTTAACCGAAGCACTTCTGGTCAGGTAATCTGGTTGAATTTTGCAATTTGTTTATCATTACAGTTATTAAAAGTTTTGGTCATACAATTTGGTAGGATTATAATCATACCAAATTAATAAGTAGCAAAGCTTATGCATACACAATTATGTATGCATAAGCTTCTGCTGCTTATTAATTAGTTTGCTTAAATTAATATAAGAAAGCATCTTTGTCATAAGGTTTTTTTTAAAATAAAGATAATGGAATATTTTTAAAACTTTGTTCTGTGGGCCTCTTGTGGCTAACTTATCTCTAATGAAATTATCAGATCTTCTTCCCAGAGAGGGAGAATTTCTAGTTGCAATTACTTCAGGAGTTATAGATTTTGATTAAGATATGTTTCAATAAGCACAGTCTTATATCATTTGGTCTACTGAGATCTTTGCAAAAGCTGATATTTTTCTTATCTCTAGCTGCCGCCATCTTGTCGGGCTTTGAATGTTCACATGAGGGAGGATTCTGGCCTTGACCTTGACAGTCCAGGAGGATCAAGGTCAACTATTCTACTTGTTTATCCTGTTCTGATAAAGAGGATTGTGGATACATAACAGAGAGCCTCTGCTTTGTTTTTGTTTGTCGTTGCAATAATTTGCAAATCTCTGATAAGTAAATAAGGTCCACAGATTGCATAAAACATGGCTTTTGGAGCATATCTTAGGATTTAATGTTTGTTCTAATGAGGGTCTAGGATCCTTATTTTTGTGGCTTTAGTTTTAGAACTTGTATTTTTAAAGTCTATAGTATGTTGCCAAAATTCTCCTGTCTTGAAATAATGTTACTTATGCAGTGGTGTTTTCGTTGTTGCTCCAAGACCCCAAAATTGTTTTTTGCTCACTGAGTGTTTTCAACAGTGAAAGTTGTTTTCAACAGTGAATGTAGGTTTGTGCAAATTACTTTTAAAAAAATGCAGGGCCTCTCTGGTTCAGAGCTACCACTTGAGAGGGAAGTCAAACATGGCTTTAATTTAAGAATTTTTTTTTTTTTTATATTGTAGCAGCAGCCAGGCGGCTGAGTCAGTGCGGAGATCATCTCTGCTTGATTCTCAGTGTTTTCCTCCACGATCGGAGCAGGATCAACGGAGACGGCATCATTCGCCAGCGGTTGGAGCCCCAGCGCCCAGCTTTAGGACCTCTCCTTATGTCGAGCAGGTGGGAGGCATCTACTGCTTTTAGTTTGTTTTTCTGTTTTTAGTCGGTGTTTTGAACTGATTGTTTGACTAAATCACCATCCCTGAGACATTTTGGTTTTGCTTTTCGAGCTTTTGTCGTCGGGCTTAAGAAATTTCTTGCCGGTGATGGTACTTTGTGACGTGTCCGAAATGTTTGTACACGGATTGGCGTATTTCTATTTCAAACATTTGAAGCAATAATATTATTGTAAAATTGGAACGTTGTAGCATAACATGGCATTCATGAACCCCATTGTAGACATTCTCATGTCCCACTTTCTCACGCCTATGATGTTTTAATGTTTTAATGAATATTTGCTTTTGGAAACATGGTCACTTGTGTCTGGTATTGGTATCTCTGATATTTCCTTTCACTATAATTAATAGGAGGATCAAAGTTAGTCATCAAGCTAGTTGTAAGGATTTTTGTGCAGAGCATTGAGTATTCTATTGCCCATCTGAATAGTATATACGATTGTATTGTTTTTGTCACATGCTACAGTTCTTTGGTAAGTGTTTAATAGCACAATTTTGTGCAGAAACTCTCTGAACTTGCTTGAACCGTTGATATATTCTGCATGCTTAAAAATTTGATTTCACCAGTCCCATCAAAAAGCAATGTGGAGTGCCACGTTACTGAGAAAAAAATGGGAGCCATGTAAATGATTTTATAAAAGTTATGTATAGAGAAGCCTTCATTTTCTGGTCCAGAAATTTTGGCAGTAAAATCAAGGGCAATAACGTTACATAAACTGTTTCTATAATTATATAAATCTTCAAATTTCTTGTGTGTACTTGCCCATGGTGACAACTGAACTTGATTTGCCTGGATTTTTGGTGCACATAATTTTTGCGTAGCATGTACAAAAAGCATGTGTCATCTTAGCATGACGATGTGTGCTTGCATGGACAGATTGTATTGCAAGTTAATTGTCATTTCATACATTCTTGGTTTGCCACTGTATCTTGCAGTAGTTAGTGAAAGTGCAAGAATAGAATTTAGTAGTGCTTATAAGCAAGAATTGCTTTTGAGATATTATTTCAGTGCGGTGCTATATAAAATCATTTGCATAAATAGACACTAGTATTTGAACGTTGTATACTATAAAATATGATTCTAATGGGATGTTGACTAAAAATGTACAAGAGTTCTGTTTCTGCTCGCTTTTTGATGAGATATAAAATTTAATTAACATTAAATTACAATTTTTTTATTCTGTACAGGTAATGATAATAGCATATTTCAATGATTTACTAGTCAAAAGTTCAATTATATTGTATTTTTGATATTTTAATTGATAAGCAAGTATCCATTTACATGAGAAACATGTAAGATATCAACGTGAAGGTGTGATTTGTATGACAGGCAGTCCTTTATTCTTTTCATTTTTATTGTTTTCATAAATTGTTATTGTAGGCATTGTGTGAGGAAGGACAACTTGGCCTTTGGTGCTGCGCCAATGAGATGGGCACTTCAGTCTCGACAGAGCGTACCTACGGACCGGTCCAGATCCTCGCACCCGGGTAACGCTTCGCACCACAGCGCATTCACGCCTTACCCAGAGGGCGACAGACATGTGCCGCAAAGATCTCATCAAGGTCGCGGTAAAGGTCACATAACCGAGCTTTGAAATCTTGGACTCTTTATGAGAGGTGTGATGTATTCGATCTTGATATGTTTGTTTGTTTTTCTTAGTTTATTGAGTTTCTTCCAAAGTATTTGTGTAATATATAAACTGCTCAAAGTGCCTGACCAAATCATCAAGAGTTCGGCTTTGATTGCATCCTTGTATCAATTATGAGTTAAAATTTAGGTTTTTGATGTTATCTACAGTTATCTCTATGCATTGCATTCAGCACAAGTTGCTTTCAGTGTAAATTGTCCCTCACAATTGTTATAACTGGAGATTTTGCATAGTTTTTTTTTAATAGAGGCAAATACTTTAATATAAAATACTGTAACTAATCAGTTATACGATTGCAAAATGCAGCAGACATGGCTTTAGCTTTCAATGCCATTCAGTATATGGACCAAGGGGTTGCTCCACTGGGCTGTTTAACATTTATCAGTAATACACCCACCCACCCCATCTCTAAATTAGATAATTCCTTTTGACCATGGCCCATGAACATGATTCAAACCAATTTGTCATATCATGTTTACCCCACATGATTCAAACAAATTTGCCTCCAAGCGACCTTCTACTGATACCCAGTGTATTATTATTATTATTATTATTATTACCATCATCATTACTATTGCTCTAAAGCAGGTATTTACTTTTGAAAGTGACTATTAACAAATGAGTTTTTATTATTATTATCTTTATCTTCAGAGCAGCCATTTTCAACCAATAAAACATGTTTATGTTGTGTGCATAACAAGCATCAAAACTAAAAATGTGATCTGTGTCAATGAGTTTTTTAACTATGCATATATATATATATATATATATATGAAACAGTTGTGGAAACAATGTCAATTGTCTATGCTTTAAAAGGAATGATTTGACACATGGATGTATGGATGGATTTATGTTGATGCTCAATGTAAATGTATACCTTGACAATTATTTCTAAGTCAATTTCTACATATTTATGTTTAAGGAGCATAAAATAAGAAATGTTTTTGAGATTATTCCTAGATTACATTACTAGTTTTTTAAAAGTAATGGTAAATGTTTTCAATTGCTATCATGACACTACATGTGATGATTTTGTATTTAATTTGCCAATAATGCATTCCAGAACAGTGTGGTTTTTAAAGTTTTTTATGATCAGAGAGTCATTTCATTTAATCTTAAAGATGACATAGAATTATGAAATAATATGTTTGCTTTGTATTGTGGACAATTAACAATGATTCATAACTTGACAGTGTACATGTATGTGGTAATTTTCCAGAAATTAACTAGAAACCTCAAACTGCCATAGTCTAAACACTTTTACAGTTTTGGTTCAAACCCCCTCTCCCCGCCCACCCCAAAATGCAGTACAAGTGGGAAACCCAATTCCATCATTTGTAAGCTGTTGGATTCAGAAGTATGCAGCATGTCATACATGCTAAAACAGACCGGTCAAATGACTAATCACCATTATATTAAATGTAATGGAGTCTTTACATTAAATACTGTCGACACGGTTCTGGCCGATACAAATGACAGCTGCCCCTTTCTCAATTTGGACTTGGCCTGGAAAGAGTAAAACAGAAACATTTGAATAGGTCACCATCCAACTTATGTGCAGTATTAAGCAAAAGATGTACAGTAATTAAATTCTTATATTTCATTCCCAATTAAACCATTAAAAAATATATATATATATATATATATATATATATATATATATATATATATATACACACACACACACCTATACACAAAGCAGCCTGAATATGTTTTAAAAATCTAAATTAATTCGTGTTAAATTTAGTAGTGGTACCCACTTTGCCCATTCAACATTCAATATGAGATGATCATAACCAAATCCCGATACTCCAGCAATTGCACGGGCAGCATCTTCACGATTATGAAAGTTGATGAAGGCAAACCCCTGTTGAAAATAAAAACAACCAAAAATAAAAATACTACAGGCCCAAATTTTTTGCAGTATATTTTTTCACTAATTTAAAATATGCCATCCAACCAAATGTTGCATCTAAGAAAACACGTTCACTGGAAATCATGTCTGCAGTTGGTTATAAACAAAATAAATATTTTTACAACATTAAGGCCCGTGGAAAATGACTGTTGCATAATTTTAATGGTATGGCAATACTAATGCTAAGTACTGTACATCCAAGGGATAAGAGTTTTAAAGTAATCACCTTTGATTGGCCAGTTGTCTTGTCCTTTGCAAGGAACACCCTAGAGATTGACCCAAAAGGTCGGAATAGATCCTGAAGGTCATTCTCTCTCGTGTCTTCGGACAAATTTGTCACTCTAATTGTTGCAGCTTCATCTGTCGAAGAACAAAATGTTAAAAATAATTATATAACCAAATTCGTGTTGATGCATACTGCATAGGGGTTCATCCACATATTACGTATGCAAAAAGGGCAATTTTTCAACCCCCCGTTGCACACATCGTACATACACAAAATCTCCAAAATCCAACCCCCTCAGTGCATACGTACTATATGAATGGACCCTAGGTAAACAAATTGGTTGAATTAAATCTATGAATTGAACAAATAATATACCAAACATTCAGAATATAAATTGCAAATATAAGTAAAATCTTGTGAATTTCAGTGAATATCATTATTAGCTTAATCTGTTTAATTGAGTGTAGTGGTCAGCCAGTTTGAAAGAGTCTGGAAATGTCAAGACAAAATAAGAAGGTAAAAGATGTGATGGATATGATAGTACTCTATGGCACAACAACAAGGCTACATATATATAAACAGGGTGGAGAAAAAAACCAGACTATATTAAATGCCAAACCTAAATGTGACCAGTCCAGGCTTTTTTGTGCCACCTGTGTGTGTGTGTGTGTGTGTGTGTGTGTTTGTGACAAAACCAAAATTTGAACTGACCTCTGTTTTTCATCGACATCGATTCTCCCTTTTGATTTCCTCCGGCACGTAGACTTGGAGGAACATATTTTCCCGTCCGTTGACCAGCGGCTGGAGCCGCATTTCCAGCTGCAGCAGCAGCCTGTGGCGCCTCGTCCGGCTTCTTCTTTTCCCCATCAATGTCCGGCAGGGCAGGGGAGAGAGTCCTTGTACGGGCATTTTGTCGTCCAATGGTCACCCTTGCAAATACGGCACGACACCATCTTCGATCCCTTGAGACGACTTAACGGGTCATCGTCCGGTTCTGTTAACTGAAAAGCAAAGTTATAGTTTCAGTCAGTTTCCACCACATTGCCACACAAGCTGAAAACAGAAATCATACAAGATTCCACTCCAAATAATGAAATTCCAACTATTTCAAACTGTTCACAAGGAAGACACATAAAACACTTGAATTGAAACCTCTTTGGCGTGAACAAACTGCATAACGACTTCTTCGGAAATGACGGTGTTTGCGGGGTTTGGCCCGGGAGGGTCGCCAAGGGCAGCTCCGAACTTCTTCCATGCCTACAGAAACATTGCCAAACATTTTAAGAATGGAGGTATCTTTTAACCTATGGACAGAGCTATCGTCTTAAAAATTTCAGATTTCGCAGTCAGAATTAATTGAGTCTCACCTTTCGCCCGGCCACAGATTTCGACACTCGACACGTCTCGACTTTATACGTTTTCACAACCTGTTGCGGACAAATTCAAATAAACACGCAGCAAAATTAAATAATCATCTAATAAAAACCAGAATGGAAAGTGCAATGGGAAGACCAAAGAGACTGTCTTCACAAGGACTCAGTGGAATATCTATTCATGGGAAGACAACAGATAAAATAGCCATAGACTGAGAACAATGCAAGGATGTCATAGAGAAATCAGTGACTGGAAAATGTCAAAAATGGTGACATGACATGATGATGATGAAATTCAATACGATTGATGTGCAACACAATATTTGCAAGCATTACATATGCCTCACGTTTGAACTGGAAATCTCAACAAACCATAGTTTCATAATAAACATTGATGCCTCCCTGTATTACTACATTAGTATCATACAATGCTTCAGTTCTGTTTAACTTTTTCTCTACGACCTCACTTTGCTTAAATTTGACCCCTTCAATGAAATATCAATCACACCCTCCTATCCTCTTCCCTCTCCCCACCCCTGCTTCCTCCCTCTCCACATGGGTGTATGCAAGTGCCTGCACGCGAACCAAATTCACGTTAATCACCTTAATTTTCTTGCCGTCTTCATTGAATTTATATTCCGTTATCTTCTTAATATTTGTGTTTTCGTTGAACTCCTCTCTCGGAGGCGGCAAAACCTCAGTCGGTGAGAAAGCACCGCCTACAAAAACCATCAAAACACAACTTTAAATGCTACCGCTACAAACGACATACATCGGTAGAATTACAATTGCTCAGAAGTAACTCGAGTACAGATTAAGTATTATACATGGAGTTGCTCTGAGTATAGTCCAGGTAGAAATATGAAGCATCATCAACTGAGTCATCCTCAGCATCAGCATCATGGAACCTGCTCCCGAAGGCTGTGAAAACGGAGACTTCTCCGGATCGGTTCTTACAACATCTCAAAGAGCATTTGTTTAACAGTTTGTTCCCTGTACAGCGCCTTTGACTTTAGTCACCTAACAATGTTACTGCGCTTAAGAAATTGTCGCGTTTAAAAATAATAATAGAATAATAATCCTCCAAGCACTATCAACATTCAAGCATCAATAGACAAGAACATTTATTGTTCACTGAAACCTCAAAATCCCCATTCACCACATTCTACATCAGCCAAACTCAAATGATTTAATACAAACAAAATCCTGATTTCAAATGAAACAGATGCAAAATCTCACTTACCATCATCACCAAGTTCAACTTGTTCAGCCCAACTGGGCTTCACTCTAAAAAATATATATATTTAATTAGGTCCAATGCTAAAAAACTATAATTTTGATGGTTACTAACTTACTTGTGTCATTATCTGAATAAGTAACCATAAGCTTGATAGCTATCCACACAAAGGCAATTAATTTTCTCTTCGGCTAGTGATGAATTACCGGTAATCCTGATTAAGTTTAAACAGTAATTTCTAATTCAATTGAAACTGCCCAAACTATTACAATTGCAATTCCTTAGCTCAATTAAATCATATTTTATATGAAGTCAGCCGTTCAGTTTCAACCATACCGTCTTCAAAAACTGCGTCCAATCTGCGCCATATAAATTTCCTTTACTTACATAAACATGAATACACAACGTGTGCTAATAATAATAATAATAATAATAATAATAATAATAATAATAATAATAATAATAATAATAATAATAATAATAATAATAATATAGCGAGGCATTTCATAGCGCCTCGTGTGGATGTAGCACGAGCTGTTGCCGGTACATATGTTAACGGAGATCATGAAATACTAGATCGGCAAAACTAAATGATCCGAAAAAGAGTTTCAACAACTAAATCAGGCATCTAGAAAACAGAAAACAGAATTAAACGCAGACTTAAAGCATTTTAATCAAAACATTTTTTCACCCGTTCTCTTCCGTCGCATGCATCCCAAGCATTCAGCATTGACGTCTCGAGTGATTCAGTGAAGTTATTCAAGTAAAGATGGCGACAACAGATATGATATCCAAGATACTTTAATATTGCGCTATATTTTTACGGAGCTGGAAGCTGGCAGTTTAGTACGTTGACGGAACAGGACAGTGTTTTATCCAGACCCAAGGCCTTTGGGGTGGGGAAATTGACTTGAATTGAGGAGAAGGGACACAGTTCAATGCAAAAAATTGTGTCACTGCAGAATTTTTGCGGAAGGGGGAATTTTGGGGTTGTTTGAGGGGAGGGGTAATCTCCACCTAATTAGGCCTGGATAAAACACTGGAACAGGGGCCAGATCTCGCTGAAATCCCTATAAGGTCGATCCAATCAAAAAATTAGGTCATGACCTTAGACCTTTTTTGCTTGTCAGGATATTTTGGAGAGGAAAAAATACAATTTTGGAGAGGAAAAAATACAAGGATGTAATTGTTACGTCATATTTTAGCAGGTCTGAACTTTTTGTTACGACGCGTTACGAAAGGGGGAGGGTAAAAACTGCCAAAATTGCGTATAACGTCATTTATGGAAGACCCCTTGTCAAGACTTTTCTGAAGGCGAAAAGGGGGTCGGCCCGTTGTGACGTCATATTTTATGGGTCTGACGTTTTGTCACGTCGCGTTACGTGGGGGGTCAAAAAGTGCCAAAATCGCGTGACGTAATTTATGGACGACCCCTTGACCCTTAATATTCACCAGACAAACCTCACGTACAGGTCTCTGAGTCCCATCAAACCCCCACCTCTACATCAGGTCACACTCACGTGCCTGTGTTTGGGGTAATAGTAAAATGTCATCCTAGTCTCAAAACGGACCAAAAATCAATCAGATGATATGATAGAACACGTGACATTCTCCTTCGATGTTCATTCTTACACTTTTTAATTTTACAGACGAAGTGTTTTTCGTTTCCCTGTTTTTTTCATCGAAGGCTTTCATGGCGGCGGAGCAACAGAGATTGTGTCGGGTGCTGGTGAGTGACGAAGTGGACGATGCTTGCCTCGAAATATTGCGTTCCAGTGGAATCGAAGTGGATGCCAAGACGAAGTTGGATCAGGAGCAACTGATCAAAGAGATACCGGTCAGTTGGAGGCTCATACGCTATAGGCAAAAGGTTCTTCTGGTCCTATAATATAGTCTATTGATTTCACACGGGCGTCCGAATGGGGTGCAACCGCGTAAGGGAGGGGTGCAATTGCCAATTGCAGCCCCTGGAAAAAATTGCGGAGATAATGAAAAAAGTAAAATTCCTTGTTTCTTTCGTCCGCATGACCCTGTTTTGCACTCCTTGGAAACATTTCTGCGGACGCCCGTGTGACGTCATTCAGAACGCGGACGCAATGTCATTCTGACTTTCAATTACCTTCTGGTCTAGACTAAAAACGAATCCATTTTGATCGCTTAGCCTACTCATAGCCGGAGCCAGGAATTATGGACGGACCTTTAGACTTAGGCCTAATTCAACTAAGAAGAGAACTCCTAAGACACGGACATGTTTTTGACGATGATTCTCACTCAGATGATAGGGCCTAGCATCAGTGGCGGCTCCACCGGGGGCAAGGGGGCCGTGTCCCCTATTGAGTGCCTGCCCCACAGTTGGGACCCTATACTTAATGCTATATACATTAAGCAACAAATGGTTGGCCCCCATGATTAGAAGTTGCCACCCCGACGCCCCCCCCCACTTGCCAAATCCTAGAGCCGCCACTGCCTAGCATAGACTGATGCAGATGCACAGTCATACTGGCGCTAAAGAAGTTACGATTGATTGATCTCTGCCCAGTTACGATTGATTGATCTGCCAGTTGGGGTTTGCTACATACATTAAAAGATTTTCGTTGCCCCCCCAAAATAATGATTGTTCATTGTTCACTGTTCCGTCTTGATTTGAACTCGAAGGGCTACGATGGTCTGATCGTGAGGTCAAGGAGCAAGGTCACGGCCGCCGTCATCGAAGCGGGTTCCGCCCTGAAGATCGTCGGTCGCGCTGGAACAGGAGTGGACAACATCGACCTCGATGCCGCCGAAAAGAAAGGCATTGTCGTCATCAAGTCAGTCGAGACGCCAAACGCTCAACCTCCCAAGTTCCAACCCACCCCCCACCCCGCCCCCGATTATATCACGTTTTAACGGCAGCTACAGTACTGCTAAAAAATTGTGAACACATTTGGATTTCGAAGCAAAACGAACTTTAAGGCTTGTTAAAACATTGCAATCACAATTAACCAAAAACACCAATGCTGTATTTGTTCGTTAGTGATACTATTCTACGATTGATGTACAGAAGATTATAGATAGGGGGCTGTCCATTAATCATGTCAGCAATTTTTGGGCAATTTTGACCCCCCTCCCCTTGTCAACAACTGTCAACTTTCAGTTACCCTCATAATTACGTCAACAACTCTTGACCTCCAAAGATCAATGACAGGTCCAAATAACAAGGTTATTATTTTTATGGTAATGACCATTTTTCCCTTTTTCCTCATCGAGTGTCAAAATGTGGTGGTGATGACCTTTTTCTAATGCTTTTTTCCATTGTAATAAGTAGTATTCCATGAAATTTCCTAGTTTTTGATTATTTGTAAAGTGAAATTGAAATTGTTGAGTCAACTTTTCTTGACACCCCCTCTCCCCTGTCAACAACTGTCAAACTTTTTCAAACCCCTCCCCCTAAATTGTTGAGGCTAATTAATGGACAGCCCTATGCAAAAATTCAGAAGAGTGTTGAAACAAATTTTATCCACATTTTCTTGTGTCCCCATCTTCATTGCATCAAACCGTACTAGAATAGTCAATATATTCTGCCCCAGTTTTATTCTAGAGCGTTCGAATCGAAATGTCACGAAAAATGGTGAGCTACATGCAGTAGACATAGCTCACATTTTACGTGGCATTTCGAACGCTCTAGAATGGTGAGCTACAGCAGCTCACCATTTCTCGTGACAAAGAAGCGGCATTTAAATACATATCTACCTTTGTAGTTTTCCTACAGACTGGATAAGTTTTACTGAGATGAAACAAATGCTCGTTTAGTTCTCCAGGTGGAAATACTCTCAGCGCGGCCGAACACACCTGCGCAATGATTCTGGCGGTCACCAGGTGCTATGAACATCGTTCGACGCTTTATAAAATTTCAGTCATGCAAGGGCTCAATATTTTCAAAAACTGTAGCGGTAGGCTAACTTCGAGATGAAAGGTTATATCAGTAGTGGCCCTAGTGGGATGTCGCCCTTTGCAGTGGGGGGGGGGGAGTGACGACTCTCACAACCAGTGGCGTAGCCAGAGTTATGGAATAGGGGAAGACGCCGATATTTTGAGAAAAAAGACTACAAATAAAAACGTTGTCGTGGAATTCTTGGCACGTCGATTCTGTTCCAATCATCACCCTTTCCCCCATCAAAATTTTTCCAGCAGTTTTGCGTAAAGTAAATCCCACGGCTAATCCATTCGCGCCCTGATTTTAATTCACATAAAGGTCAAGGGGACGGAAGATGGCAGAGTGGGTTACGTGCTGGAGCGTCAGGCTGACGGAGCGGGTTCAAGCCCCGTTAGTGCCCCTAGTGGCTTTCACACAGGCAGTAATGCTTTCTAAGCCACTTTAAACCATGCTAAGTTTAAGTTTTAAGTTTAATTCTATTTTTTTAAAAAGGAACATCGCTGAGGGAACCCGTTGCGTTCGAGCGAACGAATGGAGTAAGAAGGTCCTTCTAACTGGAAATGAACTCAACGGAAAGACCCTCGCTATCATCGGAGTGGGGAAAATTGGAAACGAGGTGGCGAAGAGAATGCAGGCGTTTGGAATGAAGGTTCGGGCTGATCGATATCTGCCATCGACTATCAACACTGTTGAGTCAACAGTGGCACAGTACTGGGCTACAAAATGAGGCCGTGGGAATAATTGTCGACCTCAGGGGCGCATTGGACACATTTGCAGCATTCAGTTTTAATTAATATAATTCCAATTTCATTAGCAAAATTATTATTACCAATTGCTAAGAGAGAACTATATAATTATAGAGGCCTGGACATTTTCCATTCTACTACTGTATATGCCTATGATGCATCCGACTCCTTATACAGCGTTTATTCTATGCCTTCTCTAGGGGGAATTTCCCCCAAAGTTTGCCCCCCATTTTGACAAGTAGCATGGCTTCCCCAATGTCTGCCCCACCCCAATTTTAAACTCCCCAATGTCTAGGTAGCCACTGCTCCTTATACATGAAAATCCATCTGAACTCGCTTTGTAATCCGACATCCCAATTGACCATCGTGGAAATCTCAAATTTATCGCTGAATGTGTAGATTTTTCTTCGCTTTAAACGACTCCAACTGAGAGAAAGAGGACTGAGGAGTTTACGTTTAAACATTCCGTCGCTCTGGTTAAGCCTATAGGCCTTTACGGGCTTGTAATGTGTTTCGAGTAGTCCTTCTTTTCCCAAAAATCGACCTGAAGTCCTGCCCAGGCAAAATTTTCCATTAAAATTCCTGGATCATGTTTGAGCATTCTTGCTTTCAGACGATCGGTTATGATCCAGTTATTGGAACGACGCAGGGGGAAGCACTTGGAATCCACATGCTGCCCCTGGAAGACATCTGGCCACAGGCGGATTACATCACCCTCCACACACCGCTCACCAACGAAACGCAGCGTAAGATGCCTTTATTTACTTCAAATGCATCATATACTGTAGGCCTACAGTGGTCGACATTCGGAAAAACAGTGGGTGAGCGGACTGCCGTCATTCAAAAATTTTCGGCTTTCAGTGGGGCGGGCCGGGAGGCCGGGGGCGTGTGGCGTAGACAGTATTCCTGAATATGGAGGGGCACGTCGATATTTTCTGGTGAAAAGTCTCCGGCGAGCAAAAAAGGTCGTCAAGAAACTCTTAGCGCATTCAAGATGTCTATTCGCCGTATTACCTATAGGCCTATATCCTCAAATTCTCGACGGTTTTGTGCAGATCCTATACGACCGGGACCCAGCCAGAATAAGGGGTCCGGCCTCTCCCATACCTCCCACCGTGGCTACGCCAATGGGCGTTGTACACATATGGATAAAATTCCCGACCTTCACGGGTGTGACGGTGTTGGTCTTGACGCACGGCCTACAGGGGAGTCAAATCCCCCAATCCCCCCCCCCACCTCCACCCCAACACTTGACAAATAGTGGACATCGAAGTGATGGCATATTTTTTGTCGTAGATTTGATTAATGCGGATGTTCTGTCGAAATGTCGGAAGGGGGTTCGGGTGATCAACTGTGCCCGAGGGGGCATAATAGAAGAACACGCCCTCCTGCAGTCTCTACGCAGTGGACACGTGGCAGGCGCCGGACTAGACGTATTCGAAATGGTAACGCTATAATCCATATTAAATAACTGAATATACTTAATAATAATAATAATAATAATAATAATAATAATAATAATAATAATAATAATAATAATAATAATAATAATAATAATAATAATAATAATAATAATAATAATAATAATAATAAAATAATAATAATGATGATGATGATGATGATGATGATGATGATGATGATGATGATGATGATGATGATGATGATGATGATGACAATCGTGGCATTGGCGTAAACTTGGCTTAAAAATTGGGGCCCAACCCCTATATGCTTTCCCCTCCTTATGGTATCCTCTCAAAAATGGGGGGGGGGGGCCTTCGAATCTAGAGGCCCAATAGAAGTTTGTGCCTATGAATGACGACGGCGATGATGATGATGATGATGATGATGATGATGATGATGATGATGATGATGATGATGATGATGATGACAATGATGATGATGATGATGGGCCAGCGGAAAATGAGATGTTGGTTTTGCATCAATGTAGCGAATCTTTACGATTTTTGTCGAAGGAACCTCCGAAGTGCGACGCACTTATCAATCATCCGCGCGTGACGAGCACTCCTCACCTGGGCGCCAGCACAGTGGAGGGGCAGAGGAGGGTGGCGGTAGACATCGCCAGGGAGTTCGTGAACTTTTCAAAGGGTTCCACGCCGCAAGGAATTGTCATCCCCGTCCAGAGAATTTGAGAGGCTTAGACTCTGTGTTTATTCCAGGCTCTGCTTATGCCGAACTAGTAATGGTTGGAACTAGTAGGCTAAGGGAATAAAAATGTGATTAACATTGCCTGAGAACAAATTCAATGCAGAAAAGAATAAAATTGGGCTCGTCCGGGATTTGAACCCGGGACCTCTCGCACCCTAAGCGAGAATCATACCCCTAGACCAACGAGCCAACGGGTGAAAGCTGATAGACATATGCTCTTGAATTCAATGTCTCTCGTTTGATGAATCAAAGGTAGATTGAACATTTTTTGTTTACATTGAAAACCAAAAAGTTACTTACCAGTGCGCCACCTTGCGAATGAAATGCAAATACTTCACAGCTAGAAACGGCTCGTATAGACAACGGTTCTTAAATATACAACTACCCGGTACATGATTTCTAGCTGCTACTTGCAGATTAGTAGGCCACCGACGATGCGTGTAGGTCTTAAAATGTCGCTAAAGAACTAAAGAAGTTCGCAGCCGATTTAGTTCGCAGCCGATTAATCCATAGACTTTAATATCACAAGACAGAGTCTATGGTATCAGAAAGTGAGGCCAGTTTGCATGGATGGTGTGTCAAGAAATGTTTACCCCGCTGAAATCTTGAAAATTTTGGTATACTGTTGGAACGGATATCGTTTAGCCGTTTAACTTATTTAATGTGGACTAGTTGTTTACACTAGTTGTGTAATTGATCGTCTGATTTATGCGAATAGCCGCGACGTTGCGCAGTCGCTGCCGCAAATAAGCATTCGAAAATTACATAGACATAGGTCACATAGTCGTATAAATCAGCACTGCACAAAACGGCTTCAAACTCAACTAATAATCGACCAAAAAATCTACTTTTACGATACGATTATAGTATTTATATTCGGAAATCAATTGGCACGAATAAGAATTGTGGAAAAGATGAGTAAAAGATCAAACGGGACACATTTAAAGCAACTATGGTACACCATATTAAAGCGGTGACGTCGTCCATATCTAAGTAGGCGCTACACTCAAATAAACATAATAGCGCTAAAGAATTATGAGGTCTTTCAAGATATCTGCGGGGTAAACATTTCTTGACACACCATCCATGCAAACTGGCTTCAACTTTGGCCTGACTTTGCCATAGATAGACGGCATCCAGTGTATTATAATAAATCTATGGATTAATCCAATTGTTGACTATCGCCACCTGGCGAATACTGGATATAATTCAAATGAAAGAACTCAATTTACATAGCGGTTAAGAACTCGTGAATTTATATAGCGACTACGTATTATTCAAATTTATATAATACTTGGTTATAGTAGTAGGTCAAATGCTACTGCAACAATGGCTGCTTAAACTTAGGCGCCTAAATTATTATATTTCAGACCTAAATAATCTAGTACTGGATTTCTGAAAATGCAGTGGGGGTATGACTGACCCTTTGAGGAACTTGGCAGACTAGAAAATTCTTGAAAGGATAGTTGCTAAGCAAATGCATGCTCATTTGTGTTCTAGTCCACATTACCTCCTTTCCAGTCTGCTTACCGAAAATACCACTCTACTGAAACGGCTCTGTTGGCAGTCCATGATCTTATTGTTCGGGCTATTGATGCTGGAAAAGTTACTGCTCTTTTACTTCTTGACCTATCTGCCGCCTTTGATACTGTTGATCATTCTATTCTTCTTCATCGACTTGAACATTGGTTTGGAATCTCTGACATTGCTTTACATTGGTTTTCTTCATATTTACATCCCCGCACTCAATCAGTGATAATAAATGAGAATCTCTCAATTCCCACTGATCTGTCTTGTGGTGTCCCTCAAGGCTCGGTTCTTGGACCTCTGTTATTTACTCTCTATACAACCCCTTGGGTTCACTTCTTGATGAACATCAAGTGGCGTATCATCTTTATGCTGATGATACTCAAATTCTCATCTCTTTTGATCAATCTTCTTCAATCTCATCCCTTAAGACTCTATCCGCTGTCTTTACTAATATTCAGTCATGGATGGATTCAAATAAGCTTCTTTTGAATTCATCAAAAACTGAGTTCTTGCTATTAGGTACTCCAGCTCAATTGACTAAATTTGAATCTCTGAAATCCGTAGTATTAGGAGATTCCACTGTTGTCCCTAGAAGTACTTCTGCTCGCAACCTTGGTGTGATATTTGACTCTTCCCTCTCTTTCACTAGTCACATAAATTCAGTCTGCAAAATTTCTCATTATCATATTCGGGACATCTATCGCATCAGACATCTCCTCCTAAGCCTGTTCTTATTCAGTTAGCCAATGCATTGGTATCTAGTCGTCTAGATTATTGTAATTCCTTGCTTTTTGGCATCACAAATTCAAATATGCAGAAACTCCAGAGAGTACAAAATTCCTTAGTTAGAGTCATATCCAAAACTCCAAGATTCGAACATATAACTCCAACAAGACAGTCCCTACATTGGCTTCCCATCAAATTCCGAATTAATTATAAAATTTGTCTTTTGGTATTTAAAACCATATTATATAATGAACCCTATTACCTTAAGATGCAACTAATCCCTCGACCTACTACTCAATCCACTAGGTATTCGGCAGGACTTTCATTTGTTGTTCCTTATTCTCGTACCGTCATTGGCACTAGTTGTTTCTCAGTGTGTGGCCCTAAGCTTTGGAATTCATTACCAATATCACTGCGTAAAACTAAAAATTTATCATCTTTTAGATCTGGTCTTAAAACTTACCTGTTTGACTTGGCTTATCCCCCTTAGATTGCTCCCCCGCTGTTCTGACTGATCTTCTGGATTGACCTGGCTCTAATTCTATTTGGATTTGGTGCGCCATCGGCTGATGCCCTGGGCATTATGATAGTGGCGCCATAGAAGTTTATTGATTGATTGATTGATAGAAGACATTTGGCTAGTCTTCCCCTCCCCATTTTCTCATTGTGTTGGTCCTATTAATAGACGTCAATGGTTTGTCCCCTAATGCCGAGTAGACATAGGCGGATTTTATTAAAGGCTAGGGTAGGCAACTAATCCCACCAAAACAAAACAAAATGTTTTTTCCATCAACACCAGGTCTGTCGCGTGCCGGATGGCACCCCCAGTTCCTTTAATTCCTTCACTATCTCCTCAAGCCTTTAGGTCTAAACTTAAAACCTTCCTATTGCAAGTCATTTCCTCCATAGCTATAACAGCCCGACCTTCCACCTCATGGACACACTGACCTTGCCTATAGCTATTTGAAGCAAGATTAAGCGCATAAGAATAAGCAGCTACTACTGTACTACACCCCAAAGCGCTATATAAATTTAAGAGATTTTACTTAAGGACATATAAAGCCATCCAGTTGGACAGCAGATAAACATTACTGCAAGAACTTTGTGTTCCCAGAGAATGAACAGAAAACTCATATTTCAACCAATATTCTCACATCTTTCACAAAATTTATACTCTAGCAAACTGCATACATTTATGAAACAACTAGCATAAACAGAAACTAAATTAGGCTTACTACAGTATAATATATAATAAACACGTGACACAGTATTTTGCAAAGTCACACATGAAACAAATTATTCCTAAAGACAAGCAAAAGCCAATCTGCATTAGTTCTAGTTCTACAATAGTTAAGTAAATATCAGAAAGCAGTCGCTGAAAACACATTTCAATGACAAACTTTTCAGCAACTATATAAAAATAATTGACAAAAAATGCAATACAAACGTTTTCTGTTGAAAGCATTGTTCTGTTAGTGGGTTAATGTTCATTCTGCATTGAAATGTTATTATTACAGTGGTTCTCACACAGGGCAGTCCCTACTGAACCACTTTAAACCTTGTTATATTATACATTATTATTAGAATCCATAGAACACTGAATTACTTAAATAAAGAATTACAACAGTCAAACTAAAGTGCAGGAACATAAAAAATAAATTGCAAGCAGAAGAATATAAATTCCAGCAATATTTCCCAAAAAAAAACCCAAAAGCAAAATTAATCTTAGAACATCAAAACGTTACCAACAAAACACATAAATGTGAACAAAAGTAAAATGACATGAAATGGCCAAATATTCATAAATAAAACGAGTTGAAACTGGAATTAAAACAGACTTCCATTCAAGTATCCAACCGACATCCCAGACCTTAATTAAGAACATATGGCATTACAGCAAAGGACAGACAGTCAAGTTTAAATATTGGTTACAGCATGGACTGGAAATGCTAGTCAAAATCCTTCAGTAAAAGCCCTGCTTTGCAGCGATTTAACACACACACACACAGGATTACCATCTACTGGAATTTTCCTACCGCTCAGACCAGTGGGAAAACAACACAGAAAACCACAAATAATAATTGTGATGGCCAAACTAATGATAACAATGTGTCAAATTAAATAACTTCTGAGAATCATAATACGTCAATCGCCCTAAAAGTGCAAAGTTATTGCAATACGTTGGGCCAAAGACTTGTTAGACATATTCCTACCAAATCTCTCTCTCTCTCTCTCTCTCTCTCTCTCTCTCTCTCTGTCCTCTCCTTCCACAAGATCAAGTTCATATCACGGATGCTCATAATACAGAAGACCTGTTCCACCGTTTCTAACAGCACAGTGGCGGAGCGCAAGCGAGCGAGCGAGCAGAAGTGCTCCTACGTGGCGTAGCGTTTCGTCCACTGTCGCGCCATTCGGTCGTGCTCGTCCCGGTTGCACAGGTACTGGTGAGCGATGCTCCCGACGAGCGGGTCGTGCGGGTTGCAGTCGGTGAGGAGCGAACAGATCGAGAGGAGGACCTTGGACACCGTCAGTGCCGGACTCCAGTTGTCCTTCAGGATGTCCAGACAGATGGCGCCCTGACTGTTGATGTTGCAATGGTAGATCCTCGTCCGGAACGTCACCTGCAATTACGTACATGCCAAACCCAGGGCAGTGTTTAATTTAGGCCGTTTCCGAAGGGAAATTGCCCTTTTCCCCCCGGAAATTTCAAATTCCCACCGGAAATTTTGGAATACTACATGGACTAACAGCGGCCCCTAGCAGAATTGCCCCCCCAGCTTTTTCACTTTCCCCCCGGAGTCCAGGAGTCTAGATTAAACACTGACCCAGGGGTGCTCAAATAGCGGCCCACAGGCCAGATCCGGCCCAACAATGGGTGCAAAATGGCCCGCGAAGATAAATAACTATTTTCTAATACTTCCAAAATATTTTTAATGTTTTGTTTTCAACGTACCTGTTTTTCTATTACTTATGAACTATATTTTTTTCAAAACACCTGGCCCATGGGCATTAGTCAAAGAAAAATTTGTCCCTCCATGAAATTTAATTGAATATCCCTGCATTAGACCATCAAAACCTTGATGCCAAAATTTTTATCAATCATATAATACAGAGTAACAAAATGAATATGAAAATGAATAAATATTAAAGCAATCATACTCGCTTATTGCCTGTTGAAAACAGTGGACGGTTTTTCAAATAATTGGTGGAATGGACATCTCCCATCAAAAATTGTAGACCTCGGTGAGGAGAGGGCCGTACAGTTAAAATCAAAAATTATTGACTCTCACAGGGTCCACCACAATGAATGGGAAGGCAGATACCCCAACAAGTCAAACACTGAAGAAAATTATATATGAAAATAACCGAGGACAATAAATTACAAATATGTGACATTAATGCAGATAAATGAGACAATAAGAGGAATGACAATAAGTGGGTTTGACTGCACAGTTGAAACCAACTGAACTCTGTTTAACGATTATATATTCAGAAACCAAAACTGCAAGAAAACGACATTGTTTTTAAAGTTTAAGTTAATTAATTATTGTTTAAACACATCCATAATTAGTTGAACATCCAGTGAAATAATTATTTTCACAATAAGAATGAGAGTGAAAATTTTGCTCACTTTAGGGGGTTTGAAAGGATATTCTGAGGTAAAATGGATATCAAGGAAGAAAACTCCACCCTCGTACACTGAACCAGGAGGTCCAAGAATTGTCGATACCCATTCAAAGAGGTTGTCACCCTTTGGACTTGCACTAGGAACAACAATAGGGAACTTCACACAGACACACAGAGGCACACATACACAGGGGCACACACAGAGGCATACTCACACACATCAATATTTTTCATGAATTGTTTCATCAAAATATCAGAAAATGGCAAGAAAAAATGGAACTTAATTAGCCAATAAATCTGCTGAAACTGCCATTTTGGCTGTCACTTTTCTTCAGATATTGTAAATCATTGATGATTGGAGATTCGAAATGGAACAACATGAAAGCAGACGACAATGTTAATAAACTAACAATGTAATATGTTCACGAAGTCTGCTACCGGATAAGTTACCACATAAATCTAAACTTTTAATAATAATAATAATAATAATAATAATAATAATAATAATAATAATAATAGGAAACAGGTTAGATGGCTTCCCTGTATGAAGTATATCCAGCTTTCTTCGTGAAATATCAATTTAATAAAAGATAACTTGAATTATGCACACTTACCGGTAATCCTTTTTGCTTACAAATTATGCGATTCTATCAACTAAATGCAAACTCTATTTTTCTAACACTTGGCAACATGCATTTGTCTAAGGCAAATACAAATATCAGGATGGCTTGCCAATGGTCAATTACATGAACAAATCAGAGTATTGATTTTACATCCAAGCTTATTATAAAGAAGCCCATCAAGGGTACAAATTGGCAAATAATTCTAAAGACTTGGAGCCTTACCTGCAGTTTGGAGGTGGATCTAAAGTGATGTCAGCAAGCTCTTTCTGAATCCTATGTGTGGATATAAAAATAACCAAAATGACAAAACATATAATAACCCGGGGATGTCTGTCTTAACCCCTTAACTGGGCAACTATTTGTAACTCAATGTAAAATGGACGAGCGTTACTCGGGGCACCCAGTTAAGGGGTTAATAAGCATACAGATATGCATGTAATGTGAAATGGTCAGTGATGTAGTTGCATAATGTAATGGCCATATACAGAGTTGATATAAGCAGCTTTTCATATAGACTGGAATACTGAATTCTGGGAAAGTCTCATTAACACATAGATGCAAAGGGACACAACAATCACAGACATATGCTACACAGACAGGCAGCAAAACATAAAGAAGGAATGCATGGACATAGAGATCATATCCACATTGCTGTGCAAATATATACAATACATGAATGCATTGCAGCATTACATTTTTGTGTGCATTCACATATAATGAAATGCAATGGTGGAATTTGTATACATAAGAATACATCATACAATAAAACATAAAAATATCAGTACATGACAAAATCAAAATAAGAAATCTGTACCATCAACTAGAAAAAGACCAAAATTTTACAAAAATAAACTTGCACAGAACATTAACTAAACCATGCTTTGTAACTATAAGGCTCAACGTAACCGAATATGCTCAGTTCCGGTGGTTCAAGGGTTAATACAGAAAAAGAAACCACATTTTTCCACCGCACACACACCGAAATGCTCCACCATTAATTTCCAAAGACTCGGAAGCAACCGCGGACAACCGTCCGCAGACTCCACCAGACAACGGCGTCAGAGGAGATGTGTCGGCACTTACAAGAGCAGGCACATCCATCTGGCACCGCGGTCAGATCAATGCACTAATTTGCATCGGATGGAGGCAGCTAATGGCAAGTAGAACCAAACCAAACGGGGTGGAGTGCGAGGAATCAGTGCATAGGGGGGATTAAACCAGAATAATCATCCAAAAGACTCTTGTCCGTGACCTTCTTTTGCGCCACACCCGTTCACTCCGGACATATCCGAGACATTGAACTACAAGGCCCTGCACTAACAGTGGTTGATGTGCCTAGCACCATAACGCACAATGAACTACCGGTATTTTCTCTTAGTAACCGATCATATTTATTTATCAAGCAATACTACAACAATTGAGATCAAAATTACTGTATATTCACAGCATAATCTACCGGTATTCACCTGTTCTTATAATGCAAGATCATGATTTAACAATTCAGCGATAACACAAAATAAATGTAAACAATTTACTGGTAGACTTTGATACATGGCTTTTCACCTCATACATCGCTCAACACACAATGCATCAAATTTTGGCCATGGATATGGTGAGAATTTACTTAAGATACTAGAGACGAACGGTGAAAGGGAAATGTATTAAGTTATCTTGTGGGGGTGGCAGCCGACCCAGAGGAAAAAATGCAATCGCATTAAATAATTTCATTTATAGAAGGTCACTCAATCAGCATAAAGCCTCCAAAGCAGAAGTGATCAATCATCTCTGTTGTTTCTGCAGAGGGAAACAGTGCATCACGAAACAATATAACGACTGGAGATTACATCTAGGACTTAGTTATGCACACAGATTGTTAGAGATGTGCGAAGATCCTCACCGCTTTGCACTGGTGGTGAGACTTTTGCTTAATTTCATGCTGGATTTCGTCAACTCTCCATCGCTGCCACTTGTCTTCTGGCCTTGGCTGGTCGAAGCCATTTTCGTAGCAATCACCGTCTAACATAATGAAATCAACACCTCATCTATTTCATCAAAACATTATCACAAGCACCAAATTATCTAAGTATGTTCAAATTAAACCATGACAACATAGATTAGCAATATTTTCTACACACATTCATGTCCAAAATACAGTCAAACTCATAACTGCGTGACTGCCTTGATTTCGACATGCAGTTACCGGTAACCATCTGTTTGCTGACATTGGTTTAAAAGGGTCTGACTGTTCAAAACATAATAAAAGGATGACACTTTGCTAACTAATTGATGAAACACACTGAAGGAATCTGTCATTTAAGTGGAAATATTACATCAAATCCGAGAAATCTGGATGTTGAAATCAAAATCAATATTATTATGTAACAGCATTGTTTCATGCAAAACGGTGACTGTGGCTTCACGTCTATTTTTTTTATTGTGACCTGGGGACCGAACGGGTTCTTCGGCACTTAATTTCCTGCAGGGAATGCAGCCAAGAAACCAGTTGTTACCGATGGCCATGTCACTGTGTTCTGAGCATAAAGAACACTGCATCGAATTCTTACTGTGCCAGGCATAAATAATGCTGATAAAAAATGCCACCGGGCATCAAATATCAGTAATTTTCACTTAACATGATCACTTCCCGTGTGGCTATACAGACTTGACTGTCCTGGAATATGACGGTACTAGCATTTGAAAAAAGGGAAAATCTTAAAAAGCTTAACGGCAACAACAATAACAAGACAAAGGGAATTTGTTTGGTCATGTGATGAAGAAAGATGGAACAGAGAAGCTTCCCACAACAGGAGTGGTTGAGGGAGAAAGGGATAGAGGAAGACAAAGAAAAATATCTGGACAGTTTATGCTATCTACAGGGAGGAAACAACGGATCAATTGAATTGATGTCATCCATGCAACAGAACACAAAGGAAATGGAGGTCCACGATCCCGATGCAGTCAACCTGTAGGGCACCTAGAAGAAGAAGTACAGTATTTGATTGTACTAGGATTTGATTGTACCCAGGATCTGGCTGTACTGGAATTTGATGGTACTGGGATTTGATTGTATTGGGACTTGATGGTATTGGTGTTTGATTGTATTGGATTTCGACTGTACTAAAATTCAGGTGCTTTTACTGGATCAATATATTTAATCATAACACTGCTTAGATCACATGTTATCCTTTTACAGGATAAAACAATTCACATTACAGAAGAAGTTATTTTCACAAGCTACATACAAAAATTTCTTTGGATAAATAGATATTTTAAATAAGGCACTCAGGCAAATTTGCACACTTTCATTCATTGACATTCGAAATGGATCACCAATGGCAAAATGTGATCACAAGTGCAGACACCCATTGGAAGGTTTGAATGAATGAATGAATGAATGAATGAATGAATGAATGAATGATTTCAATTTATTAGCATCGAATTAAAAAACAATCGAGGATCACAATATTCATACAATAAAAAACATAAGTCACTGAGTGTACAGTTGAAAATCAATTATTAACACAGAGAGAGAGAGAGAGAGAGAGAGAGAGAGAGAGAGAGAGAGAGAGAGAGAGAGAGAGAGAGAGAGAGAGAGAGAGAATGCAGAAGCAGGAGACTAGAATTAATTCTCCAAATAAATCTGCCTTCTAATACACACACACACACACACACACAAACACACACATATGAATGCTTCAAATTAAATATTTCTGGTTTTGCTAAACGGCCATTCCTGGCATCATCTCCAAATTACGAATTCAAAACCGAATCAATGAAAATACCACAGAACAGAGAGCGGCCATTGCAAAACACAAATGAGCCAAACATATGAGAAACCAAAAACCCAGGCAGCAAAATGGCTACTGAGGCTTCCTGCTGTCTCCCAAATTCTCCATAGAGCTGCAGTGCCATTTGCAAATGTCAATTGCACAAACAAGACAAAACCTTCAATTATATTGTCAAAAGATATTTGCAGGCAAGATATTTATAGGTGCACTCTGGCATTTCTGGTTCCTTTTGCAATTCCAAACATGTACAACTTAAAATGTCTGCCGAATAACACTAATTATGCAAGATTATCAGGTGTGCTGTTGGAATTCTGTGGAAACAATACTAAATGTCTTATTTAGATGTTTTAAATGTCACAGATCAGCAAATGCACTACCCGTACTCCAGGTATGGCAGTCTTAAATATCTAAAACTTTCAAGTTTCAACTTAATCAGCGCTCTGTCATAGTATGAGATTTGTGCAACATCTCGGGAGTACTCAATCGCTGTATAAGAAAATCATTCCTGAAATGTTTGACACATTGAGAGACTTGAAATGGGTATCATATGCAAGCGATGAATATGGATGGATGATGGATGATGTATCTATTCGAAAACAATGAAACTACTACGAAACTACTGAAGAATAAACAATCAATTCATTCAGTCCACATTTCAGGAAAAAAGAGTGCGGGCGAGTTTTAAGTTATAAAGGTATCAAAGTAATTCTAATTAAAGCCATTTGTGTCTTCCTGGTTTTGTGAGTTCAGATTTTCAGCATTGACTGAAATCAAATAAAAAAGAGACACAGGCTGCGATTTTGTATGTCAACTTTTGAACCCACGCTTTAATCTTGCTTGCTCTTAACCCCTTAACTGGGGAATAAATCTGTAACTCAATGTAAACTGGACGGCTCTGAGCCGTCGCGCCCGGTTAAGGGGTTAAAGGCTTTTCACATTAAATTTTGAAATGTTAAATGTTTAGTAAATTTTTTTAGCGAATTAGTTCAACAGTAAAGTATGTCTTTTAAAGTGTTTTGCCAATTTACTCAAGATATTTCTAGTGTCCCACAAGACAAAAGAGGTTGAGAAACTGCTGTGGAAGAATAACAACACATGTAGCACAATGGCAGCCATTGAAGCTAAACGAAAGGAAGTACTCAGAAAAACTCCTAAGAACAGATATCTCAAGTTCCCTACTGAAATTAATCAGGCCTTTAAAAAACATAAAATGAGGAATTCACTCAAAACTCTTGAATACAACACCTCTATTCAATATTCACTTTCTACAAAGTGCAAACTCAAACTCAAAAATGTACTTAAAGGGACACAATAAATATTTTTACAAGAGCATGAAGCTCTGATCCAATCACATAACAATGTATTTGTAAACTGCAACTATTCTATTCTTTTTTCTTTTTAATTTGATTGACAGAATCTGCTGGCAAGTGCCAATTTTCATTCGGGTATCAATTATATGTCTTTTTTAAAACAATGCTGTAATTAATATCATAATCGTAAGACACTCCATTAACAGTGAAGCAATGATCTTTGTGATGATGATATCCCACAACAGAATGAATTCACGGGTTCATTTGAAAATTATGAGATGTCACCACACAATTTGTTAGGTTTATCCAACATTGGTCATAACAAGTTTAACAACTAATAACAATCAATAATAACAAAGCTTAAAGAGCAGTTCTGTAGAACCAGCATGTTCTCTCTGGCCATTCAGTCACATTTGTTAAGAAAACACTTCTTTGTTTTTATTACACTCTTGTAACCAAAGTATAAACCGACAATAAATACATGAAAGATATAAACCAGGATTAAGCAAATAAAAGAATGCATTGAATACTGTCACAAACAATTAACTGCAATTTATGTCCAAATTCACAAACTTCAACTTCTACCGTGCTTAAAAAGCATTAGACTGCCAAACTGATCACATTTTATGAACCTCCCATTCAAGAAATTTTGCATTAAATACCGACCCATGTGTGCCATAGGCTGCTGCCTAGGCATTATGACAGTGGCGCCATAGAAGTTGATTGATTAATATATTTGCTCCATATATACATTTTGAGTGATTATACCCACATAACATCGGAACGCAATGAATCGTATTTTGATGGAAATTCTCTCTTAAATTTCTCTGCCTTGTCATGCTAATTCCATCTCATAGCTTTATATTACCGAAACCAGTAAACGTGGCGCTATAAAAGTTGGTAATTACAATACATTACTGGGGTCGACGACAGCGCAACAGCGGCTTCCTTTCATCCAGACCGGTGTCTTTCGCCCAATTTATCCACTAATTCGAAACGTACCAAGGCAAATAACAGCTTAAAATCGTATCCTTGGACCTCGTTTCGCCATTTAACCCTCAGTGACTTTTGCATATATCGCTACTTTAATTGAAATTTCTGTGAAACTTACGGCAGACCTTTTTCTTCTTCGCTACACTATAAACGGAGAGGATTCCCTTTCATTAATGCGATAAAGGCATCCATATCCGCTCCTGTTTAATTGGAAACAGTCTGAATTGTCAATCGACGGCATATACAACATACGGCACACAATAGTTGGCATTCTATTGAATTCGGACCTGAAACTCTTGCATAAACTCGAATTTCGCTAACAAAAGCTGTATTCCAAATTATTGCTTTGTTCTCCGATTTTTTTGTTCTTGCATTTATTCATGCTGTTTGATTTGTCTTCAACACAAGGTGTTCAAGTTCAGTAAATTGGGTTATTGAGAGGACGGGAGGTTAGCAGAGGGCGGAGAGTTAACAGAAAGGTGAGGTGGGAAGTTAGCAAAGTGGAAAAAACTCTGGATGATATAGCAGAAAGTCACGGATTCTATACCCTCGAGAGCCTTAAGGTCGACTCAGCCTTACTCGCTAGAGGTCGGTGGTAGAAAGAGGAGCAGCGTTAAGCTGCGAACAGTGTTGGAGTTGCCGGGGGAGGATTGACCCCCCAAGCTAACTTTGCCACCCTCACAAAAATCGCATATCGGGTACATGCATTTTCTGTCATTCATTGAATTTCAGACCTCAACCCCCTCCCCCAGCTCAAATTTCACAACTCCAACACCGGCTGCGAAGTAAAACGCAGGTCTGGGAAAGTAATGGCAATCTACCTAAGGTTAATGACATACTACCTAAGTCGCCGATTGCCTAGACCGGGGATAAGCGCCGGAACACAACGTTCAGACTCGAGTACGGGACCTGCATTTACCTTTTAAAATTGAGTAACTACAATTACTTGACAGTGAACTGCAAAAATAACGTTCAAGCACGATGGAGAAAAACACGTTACTATGGTCTGCTAACACTTTGGACCAATGGCTAGCGCAGTGTTGGGAAATAAGGCGCTATATAGATTGAAGATTCCATTTTCAGACCGGGCACATAAACTAGCGCTATATGAACCGTTGGCCCTCTGTGAGCGGCCATCGTCGCCGTTGTTTCCGTTGTTTCGGTTCAACGGTTAAAAGGTTTTGAGAAAAAATATTAATTCGCCAGAATATGTTTGGAAAGTCGGAATTTATCTTGCGCACACTTCGCACAGAATAAATCGTATGAGTCGAAATGGATCGCCGACAGAGCGAACAATAGCAGCAGCAACAACAACGGTGCAACAACATCACGACAACGGTGCAACAGCAACAACGGTGGCTGCGGAGAGAAAGCAACGAAATTAATCGGGTGTTGTTGCCGAATCGACGCTTCTATAGCCCGAGAATCGCTTTAATCGGCGCTTTGCTCAAATTATTTACACTTCGTTCACGCTATTCTGTGTTTAAGCAGTTGTTCTCTGGCTGCTAATGCTTTGAATATTTGGGCGTAGGGAGGAGGGCGAGAATGCCCCACCCCGGCGTTTAAGATCATGCGCTAAAGGGCAAGGAAATGAAGGGACACACACATATATAGAATATTAGAATCACTGTGAGAAAGGAGAAATGTCAAGTAAAAAACCAATTTGTACGAATGGATGAATCAATACAATTATATATATATATATATATATATATGTGTGTGTGTGTGTGTGTGTGTGTGTGTATGTGTGTATATATATATATATAGTAATTGTCTTGACTGTAGACACATGGCCATTGCTCTTATATGCACGGTTCTGGGATAATAGCCATATGGGAGTAGGCACAGCCTCCAGCTGGAATATTGAGTGAGATATAAACACACAAACTGCTCAGAACATGATTATTAGAGCCTAATTGTTTGATCCAGTATCTTGCAAAGTTTTGTTTTTCTTAATAATTGTGATGTTGTAATTATTAGATCAGGTCTTTGGCCTCCCGCTGTGTCCAGCTATCAACTTCTCCAATTATTAGTTACTATTAGTTAATTACTTAAGTTACTATTGGAATTATGTGTTGTGTGGGCTGTCATTTCGATAAACAGGTTTTTTTGCTTTGCAGGAACTGACAACAGCATCTGTTGGCCATCAAAGATCAATGGCTAATTTAAGTGAGCGGCTGATTGGTTAGTTGTTTGTAATCTGGCTTTCGATTGGCTGATTCTTAGGCTCGTGTTTTGAATTGAGTATCCTGACTTTGCTTCTCTGCTAGAAACACACGAGTCAAGAGCATTGGAATTTCAACAAGTAGAAGTATATTTTTGAGTTGCCTAAATGATTTTACTGATGTATTGCAGATTCTTAGCCATTTGAAGTGGAAGATATTTGTGTTGATTTCGAGTTAAAGTTGGTTTCCTTCGTCACGTGAGAACGTTTTCACTTTTGGTTGTCATGTTAAATTTAGGAGAGATTGAGAGCCACCCTGTTGTCTGTGGCCTAACTGAACATGATGCTCTGTGTTCTCCTGCAAGTCTTGGTGTCTTTCACCTTGGCAGTGACGTCATTGGTGTGGCGAGACCTGGCCAGAATCCTGTTGTGTCGCCTTCTTTAATTCAGCATTCATTGTCAGCAGGAGACGTGGATTCATGTGCCTGTACCGTATGCCATCAGGTAATAGACGAATGTTTGGGTTTCTTCTTGATGTTGTTGCAGGCGAGTGTTTTATAGAGAGGGGGATTCACTTGATTCTGACATGATGAATTTCCAGTAAGACGTGACGTTGGGTGAAATGTCGTTGTCGACTGCATCGACTGGCCAGTCTTTGTTTTATAGAAACACTGTATAAAGATGATGTTCTGCACAGTTTGACTATTTCAGCAATATCTCTATGACAAAGCCATTTCCTTAAAATTTTTTACCTTTTTCCTATAGGTTGATTTGCAATTTGTCCTGCAATGGCATGGATTGTGTGGGCCAGAACATGACGCACTGCATTATCTTCTGTTATTATGAGCACAGGTAAATTTTGTTGGTTGATTTGTGTAGGTGTTTAGCAGCAGTTCAGCCCGTGCCACGCATATGCAGCTGGCACATGCTGGGCACAAGCCATTCGAGTGCGGCACCTGCGGCAAGTGCTTCGCCAACTCGTCGTACCTGTCTCAGCACAACCGGATCCATCTCGGCGTGAAGCCGTACCGCTGCCAGCTGTGCGACCGCCGGTTCACGCAGCTCTGCCACCTGCAGCAGCACATCCGGACGCACACCGGCGAGAAGCCGTACCGCTGCCGACACCCGGGCTGCGCGAAGGCGTTCTCGCAGCTCTCGAATCTGCAGAGTCACATGCGCAGTCACATGACCGACAAGCCCTACAGATGCAACTCGTGCTACCGCTGCTTCGGCGACGAGCAGAGCCTGCAGGAGCACATCCCGAAGCACAATGAGACGAAACATCTAAAGACGAAGATATGCACGATCTGCGGAAAGTCGTACGCGCAGGAGACGTACCTCGCGCGTCACATGGCGAAGCACGCGTCGGCCAACGAGTTTAAGCAGCCGGAGAGCGGAAACGTCGGCGTGTTTGGCGTGGCACCGTACTCCCTGCAGGACTTCACCCCAAGGTCCGTGCCGCACGACCTTCTGGGTAGCGTGCCCTGCGTGCTTCCCTCTTTTCCGGCTTTTCGCGCCGGAGGCACCGGGTGCGCTGGCGGGTTGACGCCATTTTTCATCGATGCCATGAAGATCCCGGATGCGCTGGCCGCGGTCAATCCTTCAGCGAAGTCTTCCTTTGCCTGCGGAGCGCAGAGTGCGGAGCTACTCCCGTTTACCACCCAGCAGAGTAGGAGTGCAGAGTAGGAGTAGAGTAGACATCAGATGTTGTTGCAGGTCCCTGAGCTACAAGAAGTGTTTTAGCACGAATGGCTATTACTATACTGTTGTTGCTGGCATTACTTTTGAGGTTGCTTCTCTAGGACTCTCTTCGTTGCATGGAGGAGATTTAAGTGCATTGTGTTATCGTGAGTTGATAGACGAGGTGTTTTTTGTAAAAAGTTGTTTCATTGTGTTTTTTTCATGCATTTATGGTTTAGTGCTCGGATTTCTAAAATTCTGTGCTGATCTGTGTGACCTTTGAAAATCTGTTATATCCTTGCGTTCTGACTATGTTGTCTTTACTGAGCTACAAAATTGTGGTCTGTCGTCATTAATTTAAGAAGATTATAATGTAATTTTAAAAATTAAAGTTAAAGTTGTTGGTGTTAAAAGGTCAAAGGGTCATTTGGCATTTTGCTTTTGATTATTTGATGAGAATTTTTTACAAGCTGGTGTTAGATTCACCATCATTAGATTATTTTTATGTTTAAAATCTATAGGATGCTTTGGTTTCTCTTTTTCGTGTTTTATCAGCTTTAATGTAACTGGCTGTCCAAATTTTACTGTTGACAATGAAGAAAATTTACTAAGTTGATTTTTATCTTAGTGATTGAAACTTTCTAATATTTTGTTGCTTTCTGAAAATTTTCTGATTGAAAACATCTGTTTAAGAGTAAAATTTAAGTCTATTTCTTTTAGTCTGCATTTAAGTTTTGTGCTTGCATATTGAAATTTCACATTACAGTCGTACATGTCTGGATTCTTCTTCTTCTTTCTGAATATTAATGCAATACTTTTATCAACCCTTGTGACTGTTGTTGTCAATGGGCATTTTGCATGAGCTTTGGAACATAACTGGCGATAATTGTAGCGCTATGCATACCGAATTTGATATTTCTGTACATAATCAAGCTTTGGCCATCTTACTGCCTGTTGAGTCTAAATAATTTTGTGAGATTTGAAACCCGTTTTCTCGTTTGACGATGCGTGTTTGCGTAAATAGATTTGATATTCGTTAGTCGTTCACTTTGAAGTTGTTTCATCTGCCGATTGTTTATTCTCGTAGATTCGCGCAGCGTTTGATCAGCTTGATTGTTAAACGGCATATGCACATGAAATTTTAGTATTGTTTAAGAAATTTCGCTCTAAGCATTTAGGATTTTCAAATGTAACTCGTTAGTTGCTCTAAGCATTTTAGTTGTGCTTCTGTTTTACATTTTTTAAATGAAAATTTAGAATTTTAGATTTGTGGATTTGAATTTGTTAATCTTGGGCATGAGATACAATTCCAATGGTTGTTTCTTGCTGGTGTAGGCAATCATGGTCTGGTCTGGCATTCAGGTCTGGTTGTTGGGCAGTGGGTTTTGTTATAAAGTTCTGAATGGTAGTTAAAGGGTATTACTATTATTCAGTGTCCATCTGACCTGAATGTCTGCTTGAAATCTTGAAATTGTGCTGGTTTTGCTACTAATTTCTACCATTATTCTTGGTACAAAGTTTTGTTGAGGTCGGCTTTAGCTGCTTTGTTCGGCAAAGTGGATTGTGTGATCTGACGATCGGTTGTTCTGGGCATTTGAGTTTATCCGGTTGAAGGCTGAATTTTCTTTAAAGTTCGGAAAGGCATTACACGATTTTTGGCGCTTTTTTAGTCCGTATGTGCGCTGATCGTAAGCTTATTCGCACTGTAATATTGTAATATGCATTATTATTGCTGCTTAACATTTGGCTAGTGTAACTTTTGATTAGCTTTTTAAATTTGGTGTCTTGCTTTGTTTGAATATATATATATATATATATATATATATATATATATATATATATATTATTAAATCCAACTTTGATGATATTCCATGTGCAATGGGTTGCAATTGTTTGGACTTTAATCAAAGCATCACAAAAACAGAAAAATGTCATTTACCCTAGCGCTATGGTGCTGTCATTTTCCGTATGCCCTTGGTTAGGTCAACCTTTGGCCATTTTATGATAAACTCCCCCTCTGATTGGTTTAATGTCACACAGTTTTTACTATTTGAACTTTTTTAAATATCTAATATCATGTGTATTTTCTTCATTATATTTATGTTGTATTGTAGCATTTGTATCGGTGTTTGAAATATCTGTAGATGCCTTATTTTGCGTCAATTAGGTTGATTTTGTGTGAAATTTGGGGTAAGAGAGAAAGCACGTTGAGGGGAGACTGTCTCCTTTTATTCGTCTTTAGATTCCGCAATTCTCGGTGAATTTTTTTAGCACAACATCGTGTACGGTTTGAACTTATTTCTGCAATGACATTTTTTGTAGCTTAATTTTTAAATGCTAGATTATTGTTGATCGGCAAGAATGTTAACAGAAGACAGATTCTTTATCAGACGACACTATAGAAATATTCTGTTACATTACTTTACATTACGATGGAGATTTTAAGCATGTCTCTGCATACGTATGTGGCTTAAAGCTCTTCAGTTTAATGGAAATGATTTTAGTGTTTTCCTGTTCGGATATTATTAACGATGAGCTTAGTATCTTAAGTATGTATCTGGCGTGCTTTTGAGGAGTACTTGATGGTAAAGGCGCTGTATAATTGTGTTGCATTTCGCGTGTTTTGTACCGGACCATTTTCTTACGTATCTTTTGCATTTGATTTCAATTCACTGCTTTGCTTGTGTTGCCGTTTGAGATTTTAGCGATGTATGCATAAGCTGTGAAATATGGATTCATATGCAGGCAAGCATAGATAATGTCATACAAGGGTTGGGGGCTGTTATGGTATTGTCGTAATTAACGTTGGGAGTGACATTATAAAGGTTTGACTGAGTAAGTTCAGTTTGGCTTTTGCAGATGCTTATTCTATTGTGTCAGATGCGTTCTGTATAACCTGTGTTCAACAGCTACGTTCATTTTTGTTTTTGATGGTCCATTATTTTTGTCCAGTTGTAAAATCTTTTCTATATCGCATTCTTGACAAACGGTAGTCTTGATGTTCAAGTTTTTCGCTGTCATTCTTTGGTTTTCTATTTTATCATTTAGTATTTTTTGTCTCGTTTGCCAACATTTAGCAGTTCATGTGTTAAATTCTCTTCTTTTGAATAGATAAATGTTAAAATTAATTTTTTGTTTAATTATTTTTCTTTTTATATCTTCAAAGGCATTAAAAATGTGGAGTGTGTGTTGTATACGTTGTCGATGTGTGATGTTATTAGTTTTCTCTTTTAAAGTCTCTTGTGGCACGGCTGGATGGCAATGGAAAATTGTCGGGCTTCTTTACTTAGCTTGTTCTGTTGATTCTTAGATTTTAAGTGGAAATTGTTCTGTTACTTTTGAATTTGTTTACTTTGCTGTGCCAGTTTGACTTGCGTTCTTGCTGTCCTGGTGCGTCTTAGCACAACTGTTTTGACGCATAGCGCGCTTTAACATTTTATATATAATGCAGTTCATCCATGCGTGAAATCATTTTCAGGGCACGCTGCATATGTGCGGTAGGGAACCGGTCTTGCTTTTCGTGCTGTGTATAACACAGGGAACCAGTTTTTTTGTTCGACTTGATCGGTTTTGATTGACTTGACCGTCGAGCGACACATTTTTTGTGCGATTGCCGACCGACCGACCGACCTTTAATACATGCGCGTGTTTTAATACTTCCGAGCTTTTAGCACGATTTGACCGGTTTTTTGTATTCGTTGTGCTTGCCAACATCTTTTTACTTAGTAGGTGAGCAGTTATCTTTGTTATGCAATCAGTATCGGCATAGTTCTTGCGCTTTAACGGATTACAAGACCGTTCGTAGGTACGCTCGTGGCCGCTCGTAGGTGCCAACTTAGCCGGTGTTAGTGGGACTATTATATTATTAGAGTGCATAATCTCTGACTATTATTGCAGTGGCTTCCGATTGCAGTGGCTCGAACCAACATCTCTCAGAATTTATAGTTGCAGCGAGTTTTTAATTTCAGTTTGCAGATGTTCTAATATCGCACTTTCGTGTCGTGCCAACCGCGGTTTAGACGTCTGGCACATCTGGTTCCAGGCAGACCAATATAGTCAGTGTTGGAGTTGTGAAATTTGAGCTGTGGGAGGGGGGGTTGAGGACTGAAATTCAATGAATGACAGAAACTGCATGTACCCGATATGCGATTTTTTGGGAGGGTTGCAATGTTAGCGGGGGGTTCAAACCCCCCTCCCCCGGCAACTCCAACACTGAATATAGTGTCGCTTTGTTTGTCGGCGTGGGCATTGTTTCGTGTGTACGTCACCGGTCTGTTAGTACTGGTACTGTTTGGTGCTTGTTTGTATTGCAGTCTGCTGTGGCTTCTGCTATGTATGTTGGAAATACTGCCTGAGGAGGGGCTGCCTGTGATCATTTGCAAAATGGGGTAATTTCTGTTGTCTAGGATTGTGTACTCGTGCCGTATACTGCTCTCAGATTTTTTAAAAAATCATCAGATCATGAGATAAACTCGAATAAACTCTCTGTTATGCATACATATATGCTGTTCAAGGCACTTTATCTATTCTAAGCTGTTTTTGCATGTTTTTTTCTTGTAACCCGTAGAGTTACAGACAATAAAGGAAATAACAGAGCTCTTTGTTTATAGAACATTTCAGCTGCTTACAAGCTCAAAGGTAATAATGTTGAAATTATGTAATTTTTTGTGAGTCGGTTTACTTTGTGTGCTAGAATTGTAGGCGGTGATACGGAGACAAGATTCTGTACTGTTTTTTTTGCTGCGTATTAGCTGTTAGCGCCGTGCGAGAATTTTACTGACTGTGCAACCATTGAGAAATGTACTCACACTGTACATTATCTACGGTACAATATCATTGACATGAGAACATGTAGGGTTAGAGGAAGTTGGCTGCATGATTTTTTTTAAAAGACTGCTGTTGTAGGCCATTTGTCAGAAAGGCAGACATCAAAACATCTAACGTGACTTTTAGTAAAATCTTTTTCTGCGATTTTTGAAAATCTGTGCCATTATGCTGTTTGTACGTGTTGTGCTTTGGTTTTTAAAAAAAATTTGATGAGAAACTGTCGCAGATTTATTTTATATGAACGCAATATTTTTACAGGTAGCAGGACCCAGCGGATTGGTCGACCCAAGACCCTTCGTGTGAAAAATCATTATGAACCACCGATCAGGATCAGCATATTATTATGCTCTACAGTAGAACTTAGAACTTCGATATAACGGACTTGATTATAGCGCATCTTCTGTTATAACCATGGATATTTTTACACCCCCCACCCCCAATTTGAGGTCGACACCCCCTTAAATTATGGTAATGTGACAATGGTATGCATACAAAATGCATACTAATTAGCTCCGGACACCCCTCCCCTCAATTTGAGGTCGACAGCCCCCAAATTTACAATCCTAGAAATATCCCTGGTTATAACGTACCGCAATGTATGGTCCTGTGTGATGCACTACCACGTTAGACTATTGGATATAGCACACTCAATTTTACAATTCCGCTAAGTACGTTATAACGAAGTTCTACTGTAGTATGATCGGAGTGTAATGGAGTCGGTGAGTGGTAGTGAGTGGCTGCTAATGCATAAGTGGGTTCTAGTTGACTTTCGACGTATTCATTCGTTTTTATGAAGGTATTAATAGGGACCTTATCGTTGGCGTAGCCAAGGGGGCCCCACTCTGGCTGGGGCTAGTCGTCGGATTTGCGCAAAACCGTTGAGAATTGGAGAGGGTGCAGTAGCATGATCGGGGTAGAATACTGTACGTGAATGTGCGAAGAACATGACGATATTTTCTGCTTGTAGACTTGCTCGAAAATGTCAAAAGTTCCTATGGGGGGGGGGGAGGGGTAATCCGGATCCCTGGCTATTAGTGGCTAAGCCGCTGGACCTTCAGCACAGCCTGAGTTGACCTAGATACAGTGGCGGCTCTACAGTCCACAGGGGGCCCGTGCCCCCTATTGAGTGTCTGCCCGCCGCCCCCTGTTGGGACCCTATACTTAATGCTACATACGTACATAACAGCAAATGGCTGGCCCCCATGATTAGACGTTGCCACCCCAACGCCACCCACCCCACTTGTCAAATCCTGGAGCCGCCACTGCCCAGATAATGGACATAATTTTATTGTAATCGTGATTATTTGACTGTTTTGTGTGAACAGGTATGTTCTTCATCGTCATTGTCAAAACAAAGAGTGGTCACTTACGCTCCCAGATCTATTCTAAAAGTTTTGTTCCTAAATTTTCTGAGTACGTATGCCCTATGCCTGGCTGCCTACGTAGGTCTACTTGGCCCCCGAGCCCTCTTCCCACTTTTTGAGAGGTTGCCCCTGGTCTGTGTTCTCGCTAGGTGGCGCCCCTGCAATTTGAAATGAACTTTAATGGTGCATATGTGATAATATAGGTCTAATCTTGCAGAGGTACGCAGTATAGGCGTACACTACCAAATTCCATGCATTTTGACCTAGTGGTTATGAAAATATTTACAATGAAAGTGTGGTACCGGTTTTATTGCGCCAGCCAGGGCCATATTAAGGCGGGGGCTGAGGGGGGCTGTAGCCCCCGGCCCATCATGAAAATAGGCCCACCGATTTTCGAGGTAACCTTTTTTTGCTTGTCAGCACGATTTGGAATGGAGATAACCGTTTTTTGCTTGTCAGAGATTTTAGTATAGGCGACGGCCTTTTTTCTCAGCCCTCCCCCGGCCCACTCGGACCTTAATCCGGCCCTGGCGCAAACCTGCACTATAGGCCTAGTGTTATCTCATATAGGCCCTAATGCCTTTAAACAAGTGCTTCCCAAACTTCTTCCAGCCACGGCACACTATTCAAGAAATATACAGCCAACGGCACACTGCAGTCGAAATGCACACATTAAATTTTTTAAATGATGTACTGCATACAGTAGGTCTACTAGACTACTAGTCTAGTACTATGTATCATACTCTAGTCTAGTATACAGTAAAATATTGACTACCGTTCTTTAATAAGTACATAATTTCTTAGCAATCTGTGTCAATATTTTATGCTTAACTTCATTGAAGAGACATAATTCCACTTACAATTAAAAATTAATCCAGCGCCATTATTAATTTACTATTTTTCAATATTTTGCCACGGCACACTTCTACCGTTGCTGCGGCACAGTTGTGTGCCGCGGCACACACAGGTTGGGAAGCACTGCTTTAAACTATACACCAGAGCTTACGGTTTAACTCCAGTGGCGGCTCCAGGATTTGGCAAGTGGGGGGGGGGCCGTTGGGGGGGCAACCATTTGTTGTTAGGAATGTAGTATTAATGATAGGGTCCCAAAAGGGGGACCACTGGGGGGCAGGCACTCAATAGGGGCACGGGCCTCCGGGCCCCCTGTAGAGCCGCCACTGTTTAACTCTAACAACTCAGTGACAAACAAGAGTACTACACTAATTTAGATCTGTGATTTTTAGAAGTTGGTGAGGAAAAGACTATTTTCTTTCTTGATTTGGAGCTTCACAAGATGGCCGCCACAGATTCTTTCAAATTGCTTCTCGTTTCTCTGAAACTTTATTTCCCATATTATTATGTTCTAAAGTTTAAACTACAAACAATGTTCAAGTATAACTGAAAAGTACCGGTAACTGGAAACAGTTCGGAAGTTGAAATAGAAAGCAACGATGACGACGAATAATGTCCTCTACAGTTAAGCTCAAATCAACAACGACATTTCTAACATTGACATTTATCCGAAAACGATCTAATAAAGTCTTTGCACGCAGCAGAACACCGTCAAAATAGAACGCAAGAATCTCATGAATATGCATCGCTCACGTGACGTCAAGTAACCGATAAAAAACAACTTCAAAAAGTACATTTACATTTGACAGTAGTTGAACTTCGTCGATGTTAATCTAGATTCTAGACTGCGAGGGGATTCGGAGGAAAGGGGAATTCTTCTATCCATATCACCACAGATAGCCCCCAAAATGTGGAGTTGAAAACGCATTACAAGCAACTTGGTTCCAGGGCGTCATTTGGGGAAGGGGGCAGAGGGGCCGTGCCCCCAGGAAATGAAGAAATACTGTATAATGTATTAAATAAATGTGAAATGTGCAAAAATCGCAAAAATTGCCAAAAATATAAAAAAAATTACCAACAATTTGCCAAAAATTATCTTGCCCCCAAGAAAAGTGTGAAATATGACGCTACTGCTTGGCTCAACATTTCAACAGTAGGTCCATGGCGTTAACAGATGCTTGCATAAAATGTATAATAGCACGCTGACAAACGCTTAGGTATTTGTATCTGGATATAGATTTGTATCTTGGTACTGGAAGATATACAATTCCGGTATTTATAGTCCAATGAACAATCGAAATGCGTACATTTTGGGTTAACAAGACAAAAAATAATAATGAAATGAACGCAGAGAGAACAATAGTAAACGTTCCCAAACAATATTGTATGCAGCATATTTTTGCAGGATATAATAGTCTACCTCGCCGTGGTCTACTACGTGCCTTTGAGACATGCACGACCTCTGCGAGTTTCGGCGTTAATACGATGATTGCTAAAAATCGCCCAAGCAACAAAACTATTCGGAAGGTTCTATAATCTATATTTTGTAGTCTGGCATGCTACCTCCACGAATATCTTCAGTACCGACGTATACTTACTTACTTACTTTGGTCCCGTCAACCTTAAACCGGAAGTTGGTATCCGGATGTTGCATCATCACGGCCACAGAACATCACAAAAGCAGCAAAAATACGAACACATGCAATAATTATTGTTGGCTAAGTAACTTTCATCGTTTATTTTCCAATCTCCCACTCAAGCAGCAATATTTTCAATCGGGAACAATCCCAAGAATTAAAGAAAAACAGACAAAGCACCACAACTTGCTATCATAAAAGGCTCGGCTTTAGTATTCCTCCAAGGTCTTTAGGGTCTAATAAAAAGAAAATCCAGGGATATATTATTCATAAAAAAGCGCTATTTCGTCAATATCCCAATCTTGATATCCTTCTATTCTGAGGCAAATTTTAGCGACCTACTTGAGCGAAATACCGGTAGTGATCGAAGATGATAACAATATGACTTATATAGCGCCGAGCAGCTTAACCGATGACGGTAAATATCGTCGATCAAAGTCTGTCATCAAGTGGAAGAAACACATAATACGAACTATGATTCTGTACAGATCTGAACACATTTGGTGGAGCAAGAGATAAAATATTATACAAATAGTTAATGTTCAAATACTTATCAATCAGCCAATTGGCAAAATACAGTAGGCCTACTTACTGCTGAACGGAAAGTTGTCTCTAATCATAATGAATGGCCGAGTTTGGGTATTAAATTTTGCTAACACACGTGTACGGTAGCAAATACCTTTTAATTAAAGCTTGCAACATATTTAAAATTAGACTACTTCCACAAAAGGACCGATAGCTTCAGTGTCGCTACTGTTTTTTTATATTTAAAACGGATATTAAATGTTTCTTTGATATTTAAAAAAAAACGAGAAACTTTTGCGAAATTTTACCATGAAAGCCAGGAATTTTACACACCGCGTGTGGATTTACAGGAAGTTCCGAAGTTTTTAGAATTCAAATTTTGACTTTTAAAAAGTAAGTGAGTGAGTGAGTCGGCGTCGTCAGCAGTTTCATAAATCAGCAGCAGGTGGAACGATATGCTAAGTAAATTAGGCTACTTACTACTGTTCTTCAAGACATCGAATCAAAGAATCGTTTGAAAATTCACAGAAAAATGTAAAAGATCTTCGTTCCTCTCCGACGCATCAGTCGAAGCAACAACAGTTTATGGTTTATGTCAAGTCGAATTCGTCAACGTTTGAACGCATATGGCTGTCATGCGCGTCACCCCTCGCTTCAGCGATATGAAGAATCTGCACGCGACCACCGGATGACACTAGGAGTAGATGGTGATGACCTCCTTGCCTCCCCCGCGCACCATCAGAACCCTCTCCAAGCCTTCAGTCAGAGCCTCCAGGAAATTCATGTCTGAGCAGAATAATGAAATTCGTGCTCACAAAAACATTCTCCACAAACGACGACTCCATAATCATTCTAATCGAATTCAAATCTATTTAATTAATCACTTACATAGCCTACCTGCCTGTAAGTCCAGTGGCGGCTCCGAGATTTGACAAGTGAGGGGGGGAGTAGTTGCGGTGGCAACTTCTAAGCATCAGGGACAAATATTTTTCATAACCTGGACTAGTCTAGTTGCCTCAAATGAGTGCATTAAAGTATGGGAGAACTGGGTGCCAGACATTCAATAGGGGGACGGGGCCCCTAGTATGGAGTCACCTTTGTATAGGCCTATTTGTGCTAACGGACTTTTGTATCTAATATATACATGTATGTATATACAGTGGTGTAGCCAAGAGGGGTTTTGGGGGTTAAAACCCACCCTTGGCTGCCGACGAAAAATTCTTGTACATGCTTTTCCATACATTTTTCATTTTCGGACGCGATTTTGGGGGTCAAAATACCCCCTTGGCTGGCTGCTGATTGAAAAATTCCCAAGTGCTATAGAAAATAGAACAAGTTAGAAAGAATACGAAGGGGCGACTTTTTGCTTGTCAGCTCTTAAAAAATGAAAAATTTGAAAATTTTGCTAAGTTTGGTCACGATCGAAACCAAAACCCCCTTTCGGAAATCCTGGCTACGCCACTGTATATACCGTATATAGGTATGTATGTATGTATAAATATGTGTATATGTACAGTATGTTTGCGTACAGTTTCCTTCGCCTGTGTTGTCTCTCGATGGCCCTGGCATGTTGATGATGACGAGCTTTGCATCGATTGATTCTTCTTTGATAACTTGGTTCAGGCGAATGGCGGTGTGCATCCGAAGAACGTTCTGCGAATTTCTGAGATAAAATACAGACTTCGCTCTAACGCTAATCAATTAGCCTACAGTTTCCTATACGACACAGGGACTTATCTTCGATTTCAAATCCAGATTTACGTTGGCATATCAACGATTGAGCCAAGAAACCGGCTTATATCCTAATTATGTCAGACAGTGTTTATTCTAGCCACCAAGACATTGGGGGAGTTTAATATTTTTGGGGAAAAGACATTGGGAAGCTCATATTGCTTGCCAAAATGTCAAAAATGGGATAAATTTCAAACTGAGGGTGGGGAGGAATCCCCCCCAGAAGGCCTAGAATAAACACTGACGTCAAAGCTGTCCCGCAAGAACACCCAAATCTTCTAACTGGATATGCAGGCCTAAATAAAGCCGGTTAGAAATATATACCTGTACATTAAGTAAGAACTTCAAATGAAAATATATTTCGAGAAATATTATAGGCCTACAAGGTCATCTTTCCGTTGCGAATATAATAATTAATCGATCGACTTCGACGTTTCCTTTGTGACAATTGAACGATTCGTCGTACGAGTAGGCTACTTTGCATATACGGTACTTACGGTACTTTGACCTTCTCCGGTTCGTCCTTCGAGGAGGCGTTGTTCTTGGCGTTCGTCGAAGGCGGCGGCGGCAGTTGGGCGGTCGGAGGCAGTTTCGCCGGCAGACTGTCGTAGTTGGGAGGCGGCGTGACTTTCTCCGCCCGGCTGCATCCCTCCTTGACGGGCGTCGCGTCCTCCGGAACCGTCTTCCCCGCCGGATCGACGTCCGTCGCCGTCTGAGCGGTCACGTGACCTTCCTGCCCCTCTCCGTCTCCTCTCTGACTCACCAGTTCTTCCGCCTCCAGTTCGTCCTCACCGTCTGTCGTCGTCTTCTCCTCCTTCTCCTCCCAGTTTTCCACCGCCGTCTGCTGCTCCTCCTCCTTCTCCTTTCCCCTCTTCCCCTGCTTCTGCTTCTCCTCCTCCTCCTCCTCCTCCTCTTCCTCCTCCTCCTTCTCGATTTCCGTATCGACGATTTCGTCTTTCTCTTCGATTTCGACGATTGCGTCATCGCTGACTTTCGTCTTCGTCGTCATGTCGACGGTGACGTCATCGCCGTCGTGATGGTATCCGGCGGCGGTCTCTTGCTGCTGCTGCTGCTGCTGCTGCTGCTGCTGCTGCTTTTCCGGCGTCGGCGCATGCGCGTTCGACGCGTGACGAGGTGACACGTGATAGACGAGATGGAGATGCGCCTGGTCGACGATCATCTGGGGCTGGAACAACCAGAATCCACGACGTCACTCTGCATGACCGCCGCACTTTATAATCCATTGGCGTAGCCACGGGGGGAGGAGGAGGAGGAGGAGGAGCGGCCCCCTATTCACGAAAGCTGAAAGCGCTTGACAGTTCGACTTTCTGATTTTTGCTCGGGATCACTTTTTTACCGGGAAAATATCGATGTGCCCCCCTAATCCGGAATCCTGGCTACGCCACTGTTTTAAAATAAAGTAGTTGTTGAGGAAAACGACCAACTGAACTCGGACATCCGAATAAATAAATAAGTCAATCAATAAATCAATAAATCAATAAATAAAAATAAATAAATAAATAAATAAATACATCAATAAATCAATAAATCAATAAATCAATCAATCAATCGTATCTCATTTATCACTTACTGCCAGCGACGAGCGTTTGATGTGCATTTTCTCGAGCAGTGCATTTCTTTGTTCCATCATCAGAGTCCTCTCGTATGTGTACGCAGATATATCGCTCGTTGGCTGCGGAACAAAGAACAGATAATCATCAATCGAAACATGTTTCTTCCACCAATTACTGACATCATCATCACCGGATAGCAGTATGAGCGAAGTTAGACTATGGTGGCGTAGCCAGGATTCCGAAATAGGGGGGGCACAATTTCTGGTGAAAGTCTTGACAAAGCAAGTAAAAGCCCGCCGTGTCAAGCAATTTGAACTTTCACGCATTCTCTTCGGTCTTTCTGCCTACCAATCCCCCCTCAAAATTTCTCAACGGTCTTACGCAAAGTCGCATGACCGGTATCACCCCGAATAGGGGGCCTTGCCCACCTCCAGCCCTCCCCCCGCGGCTACGCCAATGAAGTCAGTGGACGAAAACGACTGAGTCAGGACGATTACCATTTCGACGACCTTGACCTGAGCCGGAATGCGCAGGTGGTAGAGGAACGTCTCCATGTCCTTCTTTATCTGAATGCTGTTGTCCTCGATTTCTTAAGAGAAGAACGGAAGATCAGAACGATGAAATAAAGACAATAAGTCATCAAATAAGCAACTGACATAAATCTGACAATAAGTTAAATCATAATAAAAAAAGAAAGAGATATTTCTGTTTTTGTATATATGTTGTTGTTGCTGCTGCTGCTGATGATGATGACGATGACGATGATGATGATGATGATGATGATGAGATGATGCTGATGCGGAAGAAGAAGATGATAATGATGATGATGATGGCGACGACGATGATAATGATGATGATGATGGCGACGATGATGATGATGATGATGATGATGATGACGATGATGATGACGATGATGATGATGATGATGATGATGATGATGATCAATAGATTGTAATTTGTAACTCACGTGCGACGGTGAAGATTCTCATCTTGCACTTTCTCCAGACCTTGCCTTGGGTCAGAAGAAATGGCAGAAGCATTAACAGACCCCCCTCATCTGAGGTGATCGACAGAGTCAAAGAAACACACACACAGACAAACAAACACAGATTGACATGCACACATACACAACATACTAGTCAGACGAATAATTTAACTGAACGAACATACATTAATTGGCGAATATGAAATTAAGAATTAATTGATTAATCTGCGAATTTTAAATTTTCCCTCCTAACAAGTGCAGTAACAGCCGTCGGGGAGTGTGCGCAAGTGAAGGAACAGCCAAAGGATACGGACAATCCACCAGATGTCTATCGTCCCTCCGATGCGGTCTGCATTTTCCGGAAATTGATTAACTCCCTTGACGATCATTACGGCCAACTGGCGATCAGCTGCTATCTTCATTATATCTGAGATAATAAGATAACGATGTACAGTAGAACTTCGTTATATAACGGACTCGGTTATAACGAATCCTCGGCTATAAAGCACCACAATGCACCGCAATGTTCAATGTGCAATCTCTCCCACCATTCTAAAGCCTAGACTAGAGAATGGGAGAGATATATAAGTTTTGTACCCCACGATTTTTATCAAAGTTTACGCCCATGTCAATTGATGTATAAGATACGCCTGAGTACCATCTCGTTAGTCTGATCGAAAAAGTACAGTAGCTGCAAATATAATTCGTCGAAATACAGCACGAAAAATAGATTTGAACAATGGACAGATCGTAAAAGGCGAAGTGAGACCGATAATCGACTGGTGTCCCTTGTTGTCCTTGCGCCACTTGTGAGGCCAGTTCATCAGAATCGAGTTGTGTCGGAGGCCACCGACTCCCGCGCCTTGTATCCTACGAAAAGGCCAAATGCACAGTCCGCCCAAAAAAACACGCAACAAAAATTTCACAACATCTACTATGATAGTGGCGCCATAGAAGTCTATTCTCAGATCGTATTGATCACGATCTGCCGTTGAGTCGGTTCATAGATCCACAGATCTGTCGCCTGTTAGCATTTTCAGGATGAGTTCACGCAGGGATATTTTTACACCCCCTAACACCCCAACACCCCAATTTGAGGTCGACACCCCAAATTTGGTAATGTGACAATGGTATGCATAAAAATGCATACTAATTAGCTCCGGGCACCCCCTCCCCCATTTGAGGTTGACACCCCCCAAATTCACTATCCTAGAAATATCCCTGATTTCATGGATTAAGCATTAATATCCTCCATAGATGCTCACAGGTATCCCACTCCGTCTTCGACGTTGCGCGCTACGATGACCTCCGCAAAGCCTTTGACTCTCTCGCGCCTCATCAGCTCCGCGATGTTGTTCTTCGCTATTTCCGCGTCCGACCGACGGTCGTGATGGTCACCCTCGACAACCGAAGCGACCAGGGTCAGACCCTTGCCTACAGAAGAAGCCCAAGACAATTTTCAAAATAATTGAATAATTGACATCGAATAGAGAAACTAACACGAGGCAATGAATTTTATATCGCAGGCCTATAGACTTCTATTAGGCCGCTGTAGTTTATTGTTACCCTTCTCTTTCATATCCCGATATTGCAGATTATTTTCTCAGCAAACCCCACGACCGATCCATCCATCCAGAATAGGGTCCGCCCGCCCCGTACCCCCCCCCCCCCCCAGTGACTACGCCAATGAATCGCTCTCAAGGGAAGAATTCTTCTTAACGGAAGCTGACCTGCTTTCAGTTGACTGGAAAACGTCAACAGCTTTCGATACTTCGGTTCCATGTTTTCGCCCGTCTTGAGGAGGATGAGGAGCTGCGGGCGCCAGTTTTTGACGTGCGGGGGTCCCTCTTCGAGTCTCAACAGGGCGAACCGGGCCGCGGACATGGCCAGACCTCGGATGCCGTCTCCCCACTCTTTTTCAGCTCTACGACCAACACAAGTGTTGCTGTTAATACAGTGAGGCTTTTTTTTATTCCGGAGCAGTTATATTATAAGGGGGTTAATGTACTCGAAACAGTATAAATATTTAAATATCTCAAAGGTCCTCCATTGCAATTCGAAGTAGACTTAATTTATTCAGTTATTCTTTCTTCCGTTCGTCCATCCATCCATCCATCCATCCATCCATCCATCCATCCATCCATCCATCCATCCATCCATCCATCCATCCATCCATCCATTTATTTTGCACCTATTTGTTCGTTAATCAGGTATCCTGTCATTTATGCTCTTAGTCATGCATGCCGAATTACATACAGATTATAGATAATATAGATACGTGTAGATATGTGTTGAATTGTACCGTATATGTAGAATTGGATGATTGTGATTATTGGTGAGTGAGTGAGCGAGAGAGTGACTGACTGATGAGTGAGTGACTAGCCATGCAATGTCCTTATTTCTGTCTGTCTATCTGTCTGTCTCTGTCTCTGCCTCTGTCTCTTCCCATGTCTCTGCCTCTGCCTCTGCCTCTGTCTGTCTCTGTCTCTTTCTCTCTCTGTCTCTCTCTGTCTCTCTCTGTCTCTCTGTCTGTCTCTGTCTGTCTCTGTCTGTCTCTGTCTCTGTCTCTCTCTGTCTGTCTGTCTCTGTCTGTCTGTCTGTCTGTCTGTCTGTCTGTCTCTCTCTCTCTCTCTATCTCTATCTCTCTCTCTCTTACCCTTTATATTCGATGTATTTGTAGATGCCGGCTGCCAGAAAGAGAGCAGCTATGGCGTAGAACCAACTTGCCATGAACATCAACGACAGACACAGGCCAACGCCAAACAAGGACAACGCCCTGACACAACAGCAACATACAACAACAACCAATTATTAAGATCACAACGACGACGACTCTGTTGCATTAGCGGCTCTAACTGGAAAAAACTGGGGGCCATGTCCCAGTCAATGACCTCATAAACTTCCCAACTTCTAAACAACTGAAAAAGTCTGAGGAGTAAAAAGAAGGCAGGTCCTCCACTGTTATTATTATTATTATTATTATTATTATTATTATTATTATTATTATTATTATTATTATTATTATATGGGGACAAAGCGAAAATCTGGGGGCTGTATGTTTCACTGTGGTATCGTTCTCAATTCGTTTATCCCTCAATGTTTTCCAATTTGCCTGAAGATCGTCGACTTAGGCGAAATGCATAACTATAATGGCGCTATCGAAGTCATTAGTATGTTCTTATTTGAAAGTCCTCAAGTGGAGAAAACCCGTATCTTTCAGAAGCAGTCCGTACGTATTTTAACAATAACACAAGATTTGAGTGTCAGAGTGCGTTCCGACCTGACCTAAATGCATACTTAGCATCTTTGCCGATCTATTTAGGGGCCGCCAATTAATTATGTCAACAAAATAGGGGGGCTTGAAAAAGTTTCACACTTGTTGACAGGGGAAGGGGGTCAAGATAAATTGACGCCAGCAATTTTATTTTTTACAATAAATTTCATAAATCAAAAAACTAATTTTCATAATTCTATTTTAGCATAGAAGCCAGCCGTATAAAATAGCCTTAGCTCGTAGGGGAGGGGTTCAGAGTTTTCGATATAATTTCAATACGGGGTCACTGAAAGTTTGGCAGTTGTTTTCAAAGGGGCTTACAAATTGCCTACAATTTTTTGACATGATAAATGGGCGGCCCCTTGTAGAGGAGTCAAAGAGATTTTGACATAATTTTCAGGGGTCACTGACATTTTGACAGTTTTTTTTTACAAGGGGATGGGGTCAAAAATTGCCAAAAAAACTGTTGACGTAATTAATGGACAGCCCCCCCTTAGGTAGTCGTGCACTAACCAATGGTACAAGCGGAATCTGGGTCTCCAGTTAGGCGTCTTGAGTATCGTCTGAACGGCACAAGCCAGGTTCGTAAAGCAGTAACACATGAGGAAGAACCTAAAGCATAGAACACGACGCTGACCGACGACACAGGAAGACTAAGAAAAAGACAAATTAGGGCCTCTACGGCAGGACAGGCAAGAAAATGTGGAACTTAATGACATGGAAATCGACGCTAGTCATCATCATCACCATAGTCGTTGTCGTTGTCGTGATCATAGGATTCGAATCCGGTACCCTCATGGCAGGCATCGAACACGTGTTCATTTTCGCATAATCGAAATGCCTCTGCTATTAGTTAATTTAAAAAGATAAAAAAAATTCATTTAATTTTTGAGTTCGAATTAATTAGCTAATGAATTCGTTCATTCAGTGTGTCTTTCTGTCATTCTTTCTGTCATTCTTTCTTTCTTTCCTTATTTATTTCCTTATGTATTTCCTTATTTATTTCCTTATGTATTTCCTTTATTTTCTCTCTCTTTTTTCTTTTTTAAATTCAGTCATTCTTTATTTCATTTCTTTCGTTCTCTCAGTCATTCATACCAATGAGGTTAGGTCTATATAGTTACACTTATATAAAAGTGAGTAAGTGAGCACTGAGTAACTGACATGGTGATGATGGGAGCGATGTAGTCGACGTTGGCGAGGAGGACCCCACACTCGGCGATGGCAGCGGTCAGGAAGAGGGCCCGGCGAGGCTCGCCCTGCTTGTTGGAGACGGCAAACGGGTTGAGGAAGGGAATCACTCCGTCGGCTGCGATCGCCTGCAGAAGACGAGGCGCTCCTAGCGACAAAACACGCAACTATATAGTCCAAGCCCTCTCCAATACTCCCTGCGCTGATATAGGGCCACAACACAGTTCATCAAAGAGAATTATGGGCTAAGGATTGCTATTCGCCAATGGGTACAGTGATGAGATTATGATTATACTACTACTACTACTACTACTACTACTACTACTACTACTACTACTACTACTACTACTACTACTACTACTACTACTAATAATAATAATAATAATAATAATAATAATAATATTATTATTATTATTATTATTATTAATCATCAGCATCATCATAATCATATAATCATAAGCGTAAACTTCTATTATGCTTCTAGGTTCGAGTCCCCCACTTTTGGAGATTGTCATTAGGAAGGGGGAGGTATGTGGACTGAGCCCCCGCTTTTTCATACAAGTTTACGCCAATAATACCTATATAGTTTGGTGGTGGTGGTGGTTGTAGCAGTTGTAGCCTAATAGTTAGAAATCGATGGCGATCTATAATGTTCATTCCATTTTCAAAGTCCAGGTTAACCCCTTAGCCGTGTATTTAACTGTAACTCAATGTAAAATGAACATATATATCCCCAGTTAAGGGTTAATGTTAGAGTGAGAAACAGCGGACGGACTGTGGAGGAAAATCCGTCTGGATATGAAGACAAGCAATAATTCTGGGCACCGGTTAAATGAAGACGCAGCTGAATCCGAAGCGTCAAATTGCTCGTCTCCTCCTCCTCCCGCTGTAATCGTCAGTCGCTCCCCTCCTCCCCTTCTCTTCCCTCTCCTCTCCTCTGCTGCCCCGCAGTTCGCTTTGGCGTCCGCGATGTATCACGTGACTTCCATCGCAGAGAGACGATGGAAGTCACGTGACGAGCTCCTATCTCTCCTCTGATCAACCGATCACAGAATGATGAACTGTCCCCGGCTCCTCGTCCACTCGTCCAGTCGTTTTCCTTACTCCTCCTCCTCCTCCTGCTCCTCCTTCTCCTCCTCCTCCTCCTCTTCCTCCCCAGCATTCTTCATCTTCTCCTCCTTCCCCTTCTCTACCTACTCTTTCTTCTTGGTCATCTTTTACAGAACTGAGTGGAAGCAATTGTTAGTTAATGACTAACTGACTGACTGACTGACTGACTGACTGACTGACTAACTAATCAGTGCATTTCTATAACGCCGTGGAATATCAGATAATCAGTTGACGGTCGATTCGAAGTAAAATCGCAGACCACGGCATCACATCCGGTCGGGTTTAAGTCCACTTCCGGTTCCAGTTGGACGAAAGGCGGCCAGGTTCTCAACCCCCACCACCACCATCACCATCACCACCGCGTACCTAGGCACATAATTGGTGTGAAATTTTGCCGGAATTGTGTCTCTTATGAAACGGACTCCGTTTTTCAGAAGTTCCAAAGCCGCCGATGACGTCACCGTCTAAAAATAACTCAGACTCACCGACCAGGCTCTGCAGTCCCGCCCCACAGGTCGACAGAAACGAACCGATCATGATGACCCAGGGACTGGGCCAGGCCATCTGGGCCACTATTAGCCCTCCGCCCATGCTCTCTCCGATCCTAAGAATCGAAAAGAGTGCAATCGTACAACAAGTAGATCGAGTGATAACCATGGAGGGCGCAACAGGGTGGGCCAGATGGGCCATGGCCCACCCAATATTTAGGTTCAATGGGCCACAATGTGTTTGGCCCACCCAATTTCAATTGGCAAATTACAATGTTTGCTATATGTATATATATATATATATATATATATATATATATATATGGTTTTAATGTCGTAAGCCTAATATGAAAACGCAGAAAAAGCGCACGATAAGTAGGCGCTGATAAATTTCTCTCGGGGGGAAGGGGAGGATTTCCCTGGATTGGAACAGAATCGATGTGACGCATTTTTGCTTGCAGTAATTTTTTACTCCAAAATATCGACGTTCCCCCTCCCCTAGTTCGGAGCCTTGCTATGCCATTTGTGTAGGGTCCGTTCTAAAACGGACAGAGCATGCGACCGACGTCGATATGGAAAAAAAGAAAACTAGGATCTTGAACATCGGAATGAGAACAGGCGCAGTGGCGGTTCCACGTGGGGGGATGAGTGGGGATGCATCCCCCACCGAACTTCTGGACCTTTTTCGCTTGTGAAACCAAATTTTTCGGATAAAAGTCTAGTAAAACTACGCGGAGAAAACTGCGAATGACCATTTCTTGCTTGCTTGTCAACCTATTTTTCGGTAAAAGTTTAGTAAAATTAGGGATAACAATTTTCTTTTGTCAGCCTTTTTCGGCAAAGTTTATTGATTTTTTCTCTTCTTTTTTCACCCCCACGCCCCCCACCAATTTCCTATCAATTGTTTGCATTCCACCCCCCACCAAGAAATCTTGGAATTTGGAACCGCCACTGAACAGGCGTTATCGATAAATATATCGGAGTCGAGATTAGATATGGACAAAAAACGAAATCGTTCCCTGGGGACCTTCTGATATCTACAGCCGCGTTCGTCCTTTGAAGTTCAAAGGGATTTGCTGTATACTTACTTACTTACTTGCCTACTGATTAAAGACAATGTTGTGGCTGAAACAAACCGCAGATGAACTCACTTATCGCGTAGAAACTGACCCTCCACGCATGCTCCGAACAACAGCAAACACGAAAGATCTAGAATAGAGGTAAGGGTCAACAAGTACCCTACCAGCAACGGCACTAGACAGACAGACAGACAGACAGACAGACAGACAGACAGGCAGATAGATAGACAGACAGACAGACAGATAGATAGATGGATACTTTATAATTATAAGCAGAAAGACAGACTTATATACCAGTAGTGTTTGAAAAACTGATAATTACATGTATATAATTTGACTGTACTCGTATATAACTTGCGCATCATTAAATGAATGAGCAAAAGAAAGAGAGTGGATGAATGGCTGGATGATGGATGGATGAATCAAAGAGGATACAGACAATCGACGTGGTGGTGACCGCTCCAATTGTTCCAACTGGAATGGATTTCTGGGCGTCGGCCAAATCACCCGACCTGTTAGAACCAGCCATGATACCTGAAAATAACATCACGCTACAGCATAGATAAATATGCCAACCAGCGTTCAATAGCCGCCCCCTAAATGCTTTGCAGTCCCTAAGTCCAACCCAAACATATTCGAAGAACTGGATAACCTACGCATTAATCGCGTAGACTCCCGTAGAGGCAAGGGCGTAGCCAGGTTTTAACGTCATGCAGGGGAAGCGGCGAGCATATTAAAAAGGCGTCACCTTTGCGAAATTCAGCTATGGTTCAGGAATAGGGAGGCACATCGACTTTCCCCCCAGAAAGGTGAGAAATGTTGGTCGTAGCTACTCCGCCCGCGGCCGCCCACCCCCCCCCCCAAAAAAAATGGATACGTTCTTTATTTATGACTGATTGCTTATATATAGCTTCTCGTTTCTTTTAGATCATTAAATTTCTGAAAAGGGTGTCACTTTTCTGAAAATTTGCTCAGGACGCCACTGCATGACATGTTTTATCGACAACAAAACACAGTTTTCGATGTGTGATAGAAGTCGATGTGTGTTAGTGTATGTGAGTTAATGTATGTAATGTATGTAATGTAAGTAATGTATGTGAGTTAGATTCGATGTGTGATAGAAGCCCATCAGACGAATTTTTCGAAACAGTTGGTGTATGGACACGCGAAATGTTCTGCGAATTGAAAAATTTCTCCGACAAAAACCACACGCTCGCTTGTATCAATCGAATGGATGGGTGGAATAAGGAAGTAACCGTATCCGACCCCCCCCAATGGTTTGAGTATCAATAACAATAAGAGGGGTAACTGCATTTACTTCCATATTTCACTGGACCATTCAACTGATATTTTCACCACTAAGGGGGTAAATGGATTTGCTTCCTTATTCCTCTGGGCCCTTCAATTGACAATCTCACCATTAAGGTGGTAACTGCATTTAACTCCTTATTCCACCCTACCATTATTATCTTCATTGCCTCAAACCGTGCAAGAATAATCAATATTGGTCTTCAAACTTTTTATCCACAGCGCTCGAAATAGAGCACTTTACTGCAGTCACGTACTACACAATAGCGTCAATTGTATACGAGAACGAGGGTCGTCAACTAAACGAATTCCGAGCTTGAATCATGAAATATATCGTCCGTTCCGTGTTTCGCTGGCCACCTACCGGTAACGGAGGGAAAGAATATTCCGATGAGGACGACGAAGGAGGTTGTGATGTCGACGAGAATGTCTCCCTTGCCGCGATCGCCTGGCTGGTCGGTTCCGAGCCTCATTCCATCCTTCCCGTAACGTCTCCAAGCGTTTTCTTTCCAAACAAAACGCCATCATCGGTCTTATGTAGCGCTCGTCGAGTACTGAACCATGGGTACTACTACTACTACTACTACTACTACTACTACTACTACTACTACTACTACTACTACTACTACTACTACTACTACTACTACTACTACTACTACTACTACTACTACTACTACTACTACTACTACTAGCGACTTAGCGTGACCTAAAATGGTTCAGGAGGCATTACTGCCCGTGTGAAAGCCACTAGCCATCTCTCGCCCCCTAATAGTAATAGCAACTGAATTTTGTGTGGGTCATTAGGGGTTATACTGTGTTGAAGATGTAAATACGTCGCAAGCCCCTTAAGGTGATACATTTATCAATCCGTTCTAATCGAGGATTTCCAATTAATCGTAACTGAATGGAAAAGATGTTGACTTGAGTAAAAAGGACCGACCATTTGATTTCGGCGTATTATGCACACAGCTCTACTAAAAAGGCGCTATATAAAGCCGATTTGATTTTACTTTACCTTCCGTTGCATTACATTTACAACGCTTTTTAAATAGCAGACAGTAAGATCGCCCATGTGGCAGGTGTCAGTGTTTCTGGGTGGACTGTAATAATTTCGAGAATCGATCGTAAACTGTGCGAATCGGCTTGCAGGGTGTACCGAAAAATTTTCCGCTCTTCAGTCCTGGAATTCCGGGTTTGAGCCACGTCTCGTGATCCCGGAAGTAGATGCAGTCCGGGTCGGTCGTCTCGTACAGGTCGGTGACGTTGGGACAGTAGAGGTTGTAGATCGTTCCGTTGGGGAATTTGTTGCACTGCATCGTTCCGTTCTCATCTTCGATCGCTTCGAACGCCAGGAGGCGCTCTCCGAGAAAACAGATTCTACACAGAACACCGTCATAGAAGCGAGCATCTTGCTGCAGGGTGGGACGAAAAAACGGTGCAAACAATTGCTTGGTTCATAGTTGTTCTCAAACAGAGCAAGCAGATCCTATTGAACCACTCTAAACCTTATTATTATTATTATTATTATTATTATTATTATTATTATTATTATTATTATTATTATTATTATTATTATTATTATTACTACTACTACTACTACTACTACTATTGTTGTTGTTTCTGTTTTTCTTATTTAAAGGCCATTAGGCCACTGGCAATAGGGCCATTCTATGTTACAAACGGGAGCCCTGAACCAGATTGACTCAATGGATTTGAGTCACGTGACAAAGGATGATGTACCGTGGACATTGCTACTAAGACGGCGCTATAGAAGTTCAACGACGATGACGATGACGATGACGATGAGACGTCGTCACTGACTTGGGTCCTCGGTCCGGACTGGCGACGAAGATGCCGATGTAGACGCAGACGATGGAGAAGATGACGCAGAAGAGAGCGATCGGAGAGAACTTGCTGACGAACTTAACTCCGATGAAGACGCACGTGAACATGACGATCAGCAGACACGTTCCGTAGACGCGGTAGCAGTTGTACGCGTTGTCCGGGATGTTGATGGGGCCGAACAGGGCCGCCTGGGGCGGGGCCATGTATTGCTACAAAGATAGTAGTAGTAGTAGTAGTAGTAGTAGTAGTAGTAGTAGTAGTAGTAGTAGTAGTAGTAGTAGTAGTAGTAGTAGTAGTAGTAGTAATGGTAGCAGCAGTAGTAGTAGTAGTAGCAGCAGCAGTAGCAGTAGTAATAGTAGTAGTAGTAGTAGTAGTAGTAGTAGTAGTAGTAGTAGTAGTAGTAGTAGTAGTAGTAGTAGTAGTAGTAGTAGTAGTAGTAGTAGTAGTAGTAGTAGTAGTAGTAATAATAATAATAATAATAATAATAATAATAACAATAATAACAATAATGCACTTCTATAGCACCATTTCTATTACTCAAGGGTATCAATCGATGGTACTTCAAATCCATCCGCAAAAGACCAGGTCTTCATTCCAGAGATCAATCAGAGGGAAAGAGTAAGACCGACTATGGAGGGAAAGCTAATTGAACGACGATGATGACGACGACGATGATGACGATGATAGTGTCTGACCAGCAGTATTTCGACGGCTCCGACAATGTACATGGACGATGCCACTGTCGTCCCGAGGTAGAACAGGATGCCGACTGCGCCTCCGAATTCAGGACCGAGTGACCTTGAGATCATAAAGTACGACCCCCCTCCGGGAACCACGCCGTTCGTTGCTATGGCACTCATCGAGATCGAAGTGGTCATCGTCTGAGATCAAAGTAATCGATTATCTTCTGATCAAACTGATCGATTAACTTCTGACCAAAGTAATCGATTTTCGATCGATCGATTGTTTCTATACAGATAGCTATAGTTAATCGACAATATACGATTATACGTGTTACTAATTAAATTTAAATAATAAATAAATAAATTGACGTTGGTATCAAATTAAGATTACTCAAGTTTTAAACTAATCAATAGGTTTCTATGTATATGTTTTGTATAGTCGCAGAGACCTGTTTTGGCTGGAGTTACATATACCAGTTTTCGAATAAGATTCAATAAAAGAAACGAGATATATCGAAAGCGACGATAATACCACTGTCATAGGGGCGGCGATCATGGGGGTGTCGAGGGTGTCAGGACACCCCAGTCTTGAGCCAAGTGGGTGTCCAATAGCTGCTGGACACCCCCACATAATCGCTGCAATTTTAGATTCTGCAAGAGTTCGCTCAAGTTTGTCTGTTAGCAGCAAAGTTTGTGAAGATAATGCGCGGAATGAGTATGGCATAGCCAATGAAAGGCCTATAAAATAGTGGATGTACAGACATGTAAAAATTTCAGCGAACTGAAAAATTCTCCGACAAAAAAACACATTTTCTTCTGTCCCCATCTTCGTTTCGTCAAATCGTGCAAGAATAATCAATACTTCCGGCTTCAATTTCGATCTACAACGTTCAAAATGAGGCACCTCCAAGCCATTTTATACCACACTGTCCACACACTATAGCCAACGACTGTACGAGAACGAGGGACATCAACAAGTGAAAAGTCCTGCCAAATAGGCCTATCTTGTGCTCGTGCAATGGTTAGTGAGGCGATCGAGGGACGACCCGCGTCTTAAGATATCTGGTCCATTGTATGATAGGTTTTATATTGGCTCCAACAAAAACACAATTTCTAATTAAAGAACATGCTTGATGTCCAAAATGCACTAAAACTCAATTGCTGACTTCTAAAACTGTAGAAAATTTGCGAGGTCATCGAACGCCGTTAAAATGAAGAGAGATTGAATGAATCCCATGGGAGGCATGGAGTCTCTGCATGGACAGTGGACACCTCCAATTTTTGTGCCTGATCGCCGCCTATGACTACTGCATGTAGCCTACACTATATAGTTCAGAGATGTATAGCACATTTTATTTGGTTAAGCTAAGCATATTACTTAATAGTTTTCTGTATTTAAAGTCTTTTTGGCGCAATTTTGCGTTAAACTGGTAAAATTGTAAGCAGGTTCTAATTCGGTCTTGCTACAACTTAAGTTGCTGTGTGAAACTTGGAACGGAATTAATAACTTTGCCAATACTGAATTAATTTTACATGTACGTTATAGAACTTGCATCCTTCTATTCTATACTGTATAGACTAATCATGGCGCCCATCAAACACGTCAATAATGGGGGCTGGGGATTATCAAGCTTATCTTCACGCAATTTCTTCGTCTAAGCGCAGGTGTATGTTTCAAAATGAGCCTTACTAAAAAAATGAAGACAGAAATTTCGAAATAAGCCCCAAGCAACCAATATGCGCTACACCGCTATTAAGGCGCATCCTAAGCGTCATTCCATAGCGACAGCGGCAACATCATTTCGCCGAGCATAAATTCAATTATTTTCGTGTCAACCGATGCATGGGAGACCGCCCTGGGATTTTTTAGAGAGAGAGAGAGAGAGAGAGAGAGAGAGAGAGAGAGAGAGAGAGAGAGAGAGAGGGTGACGACGGAGAGGTCGTAATCCTCTTTCCTCCGTCAATCCTGATGGCAACTGTCATCGATTTTCCGTCACTCTCTGGGGACGTGATTTCAACGCGCGTCGGATCTGCCATCGATTTTGCATATCATAATGCAAATATAGACAGAATCTTGGCGGCGATTTTCTCTAACTGTCGTCTCTTCAGCAACAGAAACACACACACACACAAACACACACACACACACACACAAGTACACACACACACACACACACGGACGATCGCAGATGACGACTACACGGCATCATCGGTCCACTTCCACTGCGAACTACTTTGAATATATATATATATATATATATATATATATATATATATAATGTTATTCCGTTTAATGTTGGGAGGGCAAACCCAATCAGATTTAATTTAGTAGGGTAGAGGGGGCACATGCCTTGGTCTGCTGTCCATGTGTATATTGGCAGTTCCATCCAAATATGTGTACACTGTTTCGTTTGCGATTTGATTTACGAAGAGGACAAAATGATCGAAATCATTTTGAGAAAATCACGAATGTCTGTGTGTACAGACGAAATTGGAAGTTCACTTGGTCGGAGGCAATGCGTCGGTTTTTTTAACGATTTTAGAATTACGCGGGGTCCCAGCGAAAGCCGCAAACGTGCGCCTATATATGGTTACAAAATATGTAGCCTATGCAGCAAGTGTATTCAAAGGGCGGCCCGCAGGCCAGGTCCGGCCCGCCGTGAAGTGTGAAACGGCCCGAGAAAAATACTGAAATGATAAATTACTTATCTAATAATTACGAAATATTTTCCAAGTGTCGTGTTTCTAACTTCCATGTTCTTTGTAACTTACGAATTATATTTTTGCAACTAAGAAATATTATCTACCTGAACCTTTACTACCCTCTAGCACCAGTCATAAACAGTATGGTCTTCGTAAAATTTAGCTGAATACCCCTACCACACCGGTATCCGAAAGCGCTTTAAACATCTCGTCATGCCCCTTAACATTTTTGGAAAACCGAAGGGGTGGTAACCACCTCCTTTAGCAGCGCGAGAGTTACTTAACTGCCCTCCGCTAATTATCTATGGGAACGGCCTCTTGGACGCCTTTCGGTAATTCTGCTCAGTCGTTTATGCAGATTTATGCAAACGTACGCAAATTTATGGTAATTTATGCAAGCTACTAACGCAGCAGCAGCACATGAAAGCGATGACGAAGGCCTCGATCCACCCGGCGGTCCCAACGACCCAGACGAGGCGAATGAAGAGGATGACGCCGAAGATGTTCTGGATGCACGGGAAGTAGACTCCAAGAACGGTTCCAAGTTTCTGTACAACAACAACAACATCGTAAAGAGACTGCGTCGTCATCATCATCATCATCATCATCATCATCACCGTCGTCGTCAACATCATCGTCATCAGTGGCGTAGCCAGGGTCTTGGAATTGGGTGGAAGCGCACATAGATTTTTTTCGAGTTCCTGACATATTCGTGTACTCTCTTCGATGGTGCTACCTACCCTCCCCCACCACGCAAAATTTCTCAACGGTTTTACGCAAATTCCACGACTGGACCCATCCAGAGTAGGGGTCAACCCCGGCCGCCTCCACCCCTCTCCCCCTGTGGCCACGCCAATATCATCACGCATAAAATCAGCACAGGTATCTTTTTTCTCAGATCCGGGCAGTACCCGACAGATGTACGGAAGCTTCGTATAAAGTACAGATAGCTGGGATAAATTCGCACCGCTGCTAATTTTGCTAATGACTGTATTTACTGTACATAGTAACAATTACCTTTTACCCTTTAAATTTTCTAAGTAATCGATGGTATGCATGCAGAGAAAACTGAAATATAATTAGGCAGATTATTTTTATAGATGTGATTTCAGCGTCAAGACTTAACAGACCTTTTGGTCCGAATATTATGGCGATCATATGTGACAGGGACGTTACTTGGGAGGGGGCAGGGGGCCGTTTCCCCCGAATTTTAGGGGTAAAAATTCGAGAATTTTTGTGTGTTTTAAAGTTTTAAAATACAAATTGACTAGTTTGTCTTGTGTTACGTACCCTAAAGAGGCCTGATGTTAAGTAATTAATGCCATAATAAGACTGACAAGCAAAAAAAAGGTAATCAACTTTTTCGCAAACTTTCGGTGTCGAAAGTGTCTTACTCCGCTCCCTGGAAAACAATGAAATGACGTCCCTGATACGTGATAGCAAAATGGCCCAAGAGGAAATGTTGGTTATAAAGCCCACTCCTTGTCTGACCCATTTTGGGGCAATATCTTAAGCTAATTGGCCTCAGGGTGGGAAAGAAAAGAATAAATAAGGAGGGCGAAGAGGAGAAAGGAGAAGTAGAGAATTGCTGAGTAATCAGAAAAAATCCATTAGTCAAGTTCACTACTTCAACAGCTGTGGAGGAGGTGGAGGAGGAGAGGATGTTCTATTGACATAGTCCTTCTGTATTTCCATTTATAGTTCTCATAATATATAAAGACTTCTTGGAGAGGGATATCCCAGGTACAGTATCCAGATAACTATCTCTATTCACTATTTCTTCGTCTGTGATCTTGTTTAAGCACAAAGAACAGTTCCTGTGGGTCAATGTACAGTATCACTCCATTTCCACGGTCAATACATAACATTCGCTGATGATGATAATAATAATAATAATAATAATAATAATAATAATAATAATAATAATAATAATAATAATAATAATAATAATAATAATAATAATAATAATAATAATAATAATAATAATAATAATAATAATAAAATAATAATAATATTATTATTATTATTATTATGTAGTAGTAGCAGCAGTAGTAGTAGCAGTAGTAGTAGTGGTGGTAGCAGTGGTGCAGCAGCAGCAGCAGCAGCAGCAGCAGCAGCAGCAGCAGCAGCAGCAGTGGTGGTGGCAGCAGCAGCAGCAGCAGCAGCAGCAGCAGCAGCAGCAGCAGCAGCAGCAGCAGCAGTGGCAGCAGCAGCAGCAGCAGCAGCAGCAGCAGCAGCAGCAGCAGCAGCAGCAGTAGCAGCAGTAGCAGCAGCAGCAGTAGTAGTAGTAGTAGTAGTAGCAGTAGTAGTAGTAGTAGTAGTAGTAGTAGTATTAGTAGCATTATTATTATTATTATTATTATTATTATTATTATTATTATTATTATTATTATTATTAGTGATAAACCAGTGCATTAAACCTGGTATTAAAGTACATTTTAAAGTTATTATTGTTATTATTATTATTAACATTAGCTTATATAGCACCAGTTCTAATCCCACGGGTATCAACTGAGGCTACTTCAAATCCATCCGCAAAAGACCAGGTCGTCATTCCGGAGATCAGTCAGAGGGAAAGAGCAAGAGACAAAGGGCTGATGATGATAACCTTTCATGGCGTAGAACGCTTAACTTGATGTAGAGCCACAAATTCAAAATGTCGTTTCAACGTTCCTGCGACTGTGCAGTTACTCGGTCCGCTGTCTGCCATTTGTAAATCAAACTCTATGGTTAGAAATACATTTAGACAAGCGGTTCAGTATTATTTCAATCATTAGGTGTGATCAGGCTAGTAATTCAAACGCCATTATACAACCCTTGCGAATTCGTAGGACGGTGAAAGGTCACGAGTTCAACACGAGATGTCAAACGAGAAACCTATCACAACAGCTGCAACCGATGTCGATGGAACGAAAGAGAGAAAGAAAGAACGGACGACAAACAGGGCCCTTCGGTCGGAAAATGCGAGTGAAAGCAGGCGTGAAAGAGTGCAGCGATGCGATCCCCGCCAGTTCCCGTAAATTCGACGGACGTGAAGAGGGCAGTCAACCGCGTCGATGTCGTCAGCGAAGTGGAGTCGTCAGCGAATCGCTGAAGCAGAGATTTCCTCTCCTAGACGTGGTCGACGCATTACTGCAATCGCCAAATCAAACCCTAATGGCGAACTCGTGGATAGAAATACCCTGGTTCGTCCGATACGGTAAGGTTAATTATAATTATGTTGCTCCAAAATATTTTTATCAGAAGTTAAATGGGATCGACTTTACCGCCGTTGCCATGACGACGCCCCGTTTGAGAAACTTACAATGCTACCCCCAAAACCTCTTGTCGGATCAACCCGGGTTCTCGTGTTGTTTAGGTGATGGTGACCCTCCCCCCCAATTTTTAAGACTCTGGTTGCGCCAGTGCGAATCATAGATGGAATGAACTCTACGGGAGTACACAGTATTTGCAGCGGCCATTATCGTAATCACTAAAATGCAGAATAGAACCGAAAAGAAAAGAATAGAATAGAATAGGGTAGAGCTGACTAGAATAGAATACATTACAACTGAATAGTTATAGAATAGTTGCTTTATCTAGAGCATTTTCTCATACGCGTGAAATTTGCATTGGCGGTCGTCTTCCGTATTTCTCTGTTTTTTTCGCCCTTCGAATGAGTTCTCACGGCGGAACGGGGGCTGGACTAACCCCCCCCCTTCTCCCAATCTGCGTCCATCCAATTTCTTGAGTCCCCGAGGAAGGATTATCCTCCGCACGGATAGGGTAGGGGTAGAGAGTGATGCGTCTGGTCTCTGTCCACGTTGTCTCCGTTGGCTTCGAATTGCTTTTCGAGCACGAATTGAATGGAAACAGCTTTCGCGGGGGGGGGGGGCTATTCCCTGTGGTCGTGTTCTCGTGCAGGAGAAGGTTTCCGATAATAAGCGGATTGTCGACGAGACGCTATGCATCTCTCTCTCACTCTTTCTCTCTCTCTCTCTCTGATTGGAAATGCAATATTAGCTGCTCTATAGTATACGGTAAGACAATTACTTCGCATTACGGAGGTTGGTAAGAATGCTTCCAACAAGATGACAATACCGATCGACGACGACTACGATGATGATGATGATGATGATGACGACGACGGAATAGGTTTTAATAACGAAAACTTCGGAGTCAACGTTCGTCGTCGTTGAACTTCTATAGCGCCATTTAATAACCGTTGGCGGCAGGTCAGAAACTCGTCGCAAAATTCTATATATTAAGAAAATTAATGATCTTTTGCTCTTTAGCATCGAATTGGTTTCTCAGATATACAGACACACCTTGCGAAAACAGACAGACAGACACACACAAACACACACAAACACACGCACACTAAAGGCTACTATTAAAATCGCTCGACGAATGAGCTATATTAAACTTTGAGACACTCAACAGAGAAACTGCATTCATTCATTCATCCATCCATTCATTCATTCATTCATTCATTCTGATCGTTTCAGTCGAGAGTCATGACAACCAGAAGAAGTCGAACCTTTTTTCCTGACTTTTTGATCTTCTTCTTCCTCTTCTTCGCCTCCCCTCCTGCTTCTCCTCCGCCGCCGTCGTCTTCGGGTGTCTCAGCCTCGTCTCCGGTCTCGAGTTCGACGTTCGGAACCATTCCTCCTTCGTAGTTCGCCAACCGGAAGATGACTCGTGACACGAGCGGCCTCTCCTCTTCGTCATCCTGGTTGACACAGTCAACACACGTGACACATCATGCCACGACAGGACAGGACATGACCTAAGTCTTATGTTATAGTATGGTCTTATGTTATACATGTAGTATGGTGGCCACTGCGGATAAATCAAAGCACACGAAGAAAGGAGGTTTTAAAAAGTAGGTAAGCAAGCGAGCGAGTGAGTAAGTAAGTAAACTGTGGTGTAATTGCATAGCGCTCGTGGTTTGTCGCAGCTCTCTCTCTATCTCTATCTCTATCTTTCTCTCTATCTCTATCTCTATCTCTCTCTCTCTCTCTCTCTCTCTCTCTCTCTCTCTCTCTCTCTCTCTCTATATATATATATATATATATATATATATATATATATATATATATAACTGTATATATCCGATATATTTTATTATGTGTTGGAAAAATTAGAGAAGCTGTTATCTTAATAGATCTTATGCATGTGCATAGTTTGGGTGATAACCAATCGCTCGTTAAACCGTTTGCCAGGGTTTAATTTGAGAGACAGAAGCCAGAACAAGAACAAGTGATGCATCCCAAAATCCTTCGATGGGGGATACAAAGACTCCAGATTCCTTGTAGACATCGACGGAACCTCAATCGGTGCAAATATGAAATCTCTACGACACCACAAATTTTCGCTCAAATTTCGAAAAAACCTTGAAAAAACTGGTCCATGAAAAATTTTCGGACGACCCAAAAATTCATGTCGATATATTGCTCACATTTCGCTTTAGAACCCTCAGGCGCCCCCACTGATGTCAGAGGACTAGAAAAAGCCGTCACTTTCCACCCTATTAATGTGTCTATATTGCAAAATATAATAATGGTGGCTATACATTTAATAGATTTTCAAACCTTTAAAGCAGTCAGATATCTGATAGATATCCAAAATGCAGGTCCAAATTCCTTGTAGACATCGACGGGGCCTCAATCGGTGCAAATATGAAATCTCTACGACACCACAAATTTTCGCTCAAATTTCGAAAAAAAACCTGGACGGAGACAGGGTTAGGCAAATTTTCGGGCGACCCAAAAATTCATGTCGATATTTCACCCAAATTTCTATTTAGAACCTTCAAACACCTTGCAGTGATGTCAGTGGAGTAGAAAAATCCGTCACTTTCCACCCTATTAATGTGTCTATATTGCAAAATATAATAATGGCGGCTATACATTTTATAGATTTTCAAACCTTTAAAGCAGTCAGATATCTGTTAGATATCCAAAATGCGGGTCCAGAATCATACGATCTCTCATTCTTGTTCTTGTATGATGATGCAATCCTTCCGTTATATGCAGAATTCAAAAACGGGAGAAACAAACAACCGATTTCTTTTTAATGTTATTTCGGTCCTCGGCATTTTAGAATTATCATATTCTTTCAAACGCCATCGCGACGGTCAGTCACGTGACGAAACCGATCGTCATGGCAACGGATTAGCTTTTAAAATATCGAGATGAGGTGGATGATGATGATGATGACGAGGAGGAGGAGGAGGTGAAGGGAGTTTTTACTATATGTGCCGTGGCCGTTAATAGCACGGCGAACAGCTTAAGTCTTATTAAGCGAACAGCGGTACAATGGGCCTTTCGTACCTCGTACAGCGCCATTTGTTTAGCGCCTTTTCCCGTCATCAGCTGATCGTTTTCGGTGGCAGCGCAACTTTCCACTGCAGGAAAAAAACAAGAGTAGACGACGCAATATACAGTAGATTCTGTACTATACGAAATCCGATAAAACTGCTGCTAATAATGTAGTAGTGTTTGCATTTTTTAAAATGGGTGTCCCAGGGGGAGGTCCTAGAGACTCAATCCAGGGAGGGAAATTGTTTTCCCAATTCTAGCTGTAAAATAAAACAGGAGTTCATTTTGAATATTTTCATCATCAGAATCTCCCAGAATGCAAAGAATTATTAAGTGGCCGCTGGGAGAAACTGATGGAGTCTGCACTCTTGTATCCGAGGATTATCTGAGGATATTAATATGAAGACTTAATCCTCTCTGTCCGTCCGTCTCTCTGTCTGTCTGACTGCCTGTCTGACTGTCTCTCTTTCTCTACCTCCCTGTCTGTCTCTTTCTCTATGTCATGTCTGTATGTCTGTCTGTCTGTCTGTCTGTCTGACTGTCTCTGTCTCTCTGTCTCCCTGTCTGGCTCTGTCTCTATGCCTGTCTGTCTCTTATCTCTCACTCTCTCTCTCCATCTGTATAAGACTCTCTGTCTCTGTCTCTGTCTGTCTGTCTGTCTGTCTGTCTGTCTGTCTCTCTCTCTCTCTCTCTCTCTCTCTCTCTCTCTCTCTCTCTCTCAATCTCACTCTCTCCGTTTAAACCTCTCTGTCTTTGTCTCTCTGTCTCTCTTTCTGTCTGTCTGTCTGTCTGTCTGTCTGTCTGTCTCTCTCTCTCTCTCTCTCTCTCTCAGTGGCGTCATTTCACACTTTTCTTGGGGGGGGCGAGAAATTTTGTAAAATTTTCTTTTAAAATTTTTTTTATTTTTGGAAAATTTTTTGACTGAGTTAGTTTGAGTTTCAAACAAAAGTCGACGACCTTTTTTTTTTTTTTTTGCTCGTCAGTTCTTTTTACGTTACAATTACCCCAAAAATAGTTGACGACCTTTTTTTTTTTTTTTTGCTTGTCAGCCCTTCTTATAGGTTATTAATACATTACAAATTATTATTTTCATTTCCTTGGGGGGGGCCGCGGCTCTGTTTTTTTGGTGTTGCACATATTAATACATTATCAATTAATATTTTCATTTCCCTTGGGGCCACGGCCCCCAGCCCCCAAATGACGCCTCTGCTCTCTCTCTCTCTCATCGTGAATAATTTTCCGCTTTCGGTGAAATATTGAGTGAGAATGTCTTAAGCGACGGAATAAATCGCGAAAACGCAAATTTCTACTTTCTTATTCTGAGCGGTCAGTTCAGAATGACAGAACCCCGTTGATGGATCGAACTCTGGTGGATATATTTCGGAGTGATGGATAATGTCCTAAATTATCGACAGTCGTTTATTTCGGGCCTTTTGTGTCTGCGACAGTTGGATTTCGAGTAAGAAAAATCCCTGCGCTTTTGTCCCAAAATAATATAAGCATTCGATACCATCCCGAACCACCTTGAGAATGAATGGAATCGCCCGTTGAAATCCACCCCTCGTTCCCTCGAATTGGAATCTACCGCATTCGAAACGATAAATCTTCAAAGCAATCAGATCGAAATTCGTGGTATTTCTGGCGGAAGGAATGCCAATATAGCTTTTTATAAAAACTTACGAGCAAATAAGGAACTCAGTCACTCACGCGACTAAACACCCCCTTTTTTAGATACAATCCGCGTGGATATAGCATCGATCGTTCGCCAGATGGCAGCAGAAATTGAAATTGTCCGCCAGTCTCGTAACTTGACCCGAAGATCTACGCGTAAATAATGGTGTGCGCATTGTTGCCCGTAAAGGCAATTTCTAATTTTACCGTCAATGTTCCATCGAGCAAACGCATAGGGCCGGGTGCAAATTACTCGTTCCGCAAATCGAACGCAATATTCGGGGGGCAATTATTCGGCCCTCCAGCGACCGAAAGCGGAATACAGAGCCACTCCTGCGGCGCTTGAGAGGTAGCTTCCATCTCCTACCGCCGCCCTAGGACGGTCGCACTCTCCACCCGGTCGTTCTTCCAGCGCCCACTTCCTACCCTACGCCATCTACCGGTCGTTATTCGAAGCTTTCTGCTGGTAATATGCGACGCCATCTAGCGAATGTCGCCTTAGGAAGAGAGTGACGAATTGTCTTCGGATGACAAAACTGCCGTCGTGAACTGACTGACACCGAAGCTATTATTTTAAAAGCGGCGATATTAAAACATGTTTGTCCCCCAAAATATCGAAGTAATCAATCTTTGTGAACTGACCAGTAGGTCAGCTAGTTACAATCGGTCAGAATGATTTATTTAATGATTGATTGATTTGAGTGAGTGAGTGAGTGAGAGAGTGTGCGCGCGAGTGAGTGAGTGAGTAAGTCAGTCAGTCAGCTACAAGAAATGTATTAATACTAGCAATGTTGTATTTATGGTAAATTTTTATTTTTCAAACTCAGAGCTTACTTTTTACCGATGTTATTTTCACTTTTATAAGATTTCACATATCAACCTGTGCAACAACGATAAACGGAACGACTGCAGAGAGAGAGAGAGAGAGAGAGAGAGAGAGAGAGAGAGAGAGAGAGAGAGAGAGAGAGAGAGAGAGAGAGAGATTATGTCTAAAGGAAATGACTGATTTAATTTTTGCAAAACTTCTAAGTGTTCTGATCTTCGTTTTTATTGCTTGGTTGGCTTTGGATCCGACTTAAATTCATGTTTGTATTTCCTTTTAGGGTCATTCCAGCATAAACTCTTCCTTATCGTTCCATTCACCTGCGGCTATCCCAATGGGCAAATTGTTCACCTTCTTCTATTCGCATCCAGAGAATGTTCTGGAATTTTCTTACTCTGCATTTCATTTTGTTATTTTTCCAACAAAACAAAACAAAAAGAAAGCCATGCAGTAATGACGAATGTCGCTATACCCGATGTCGTTTGTTCCTCTCACAGTTCTCCTCCAACCCCCGACTGCACCGCTCTGGATAAGATCATCTCATGGCAGCGACGTCAGCGCCATGGAGGTCTGCGCGTAACAACGTATCGTATTACAACCGACTGAGCGATAAATCAAGATTTCTCGAGGAATTACCGGGAATCCACAGCGATTGCCACGATGAAGACATCGGCGGGCCCTCGAGTGAGTGAGCGAGCGAGTGAGTGAGGGAGGGAGGTAGGGAGGTAGAGAGGGAGGGAGGGTCGAAGGAGTGGTGTACCTGGGCGATGCCCCTGGGATGCTGGACACAGCTGGATTAGACCGCTAAGTCGCCTCTTCCAAAGCCTCTTCGGTAATCGGATTTCGACTTCGACTGTAATCGACGACAACAGTTTACCCTTACCCGCCGTATACTTAGTCACGTGACTCGTTCGTTCTCTCTCTCTCTCTCTCTCTAAATATATAGGTGTGTGTGTGTGTTTGTCCGCCATGCTGTATATTTTGACTCTTGCATGTGCCAACCTTTTCGATAGTCCTCTCTTCTCTCCTCCTTCTCCTCGTCCTCCTCCTCCTCCTCCTCCTCCTCCTCTTTACCCATCCGGCCTTCCGTCGTCCGTCCGTCCGTCCGTCCATCCATCGGTCAATCCGAGCTTCGAGTCTTCCTTCCACTCGTCAAGGCGTCATCCGTCACGTCTGTGCCATAACTGTTCTTCTTCCCTCATCACAGACACAGAGAGACAGAGAGAGAGAGAGAGAGAGAGAGAGAGAGAGAGAGAGAGAGAGAGAGAGAGAGAGAGAGAGAGAGAGAGAGAGAGAGAGAGAGAGAGAGAGAGAGAGAGAGAGAGAGAGAGAGAGAGAGAGAGAGAGAGAGAGAGAGAGAGAGAGAGAGAGAGAGAGAGAGAGAGAGAGAGAGAGAGAGAGAGAGAGAGAGAGAGAGAGAGAGAGAGAGAGAGAGAGAGAGAGAGAGAGAGAGAGAGAGAGAGAGAGAGAGAGAGAGAGAGAGAGAGAGAGAGAGAGAGAGAGAGAGAGAGAGAGAGAGAGAGAGAGAGAGAGAGAGAGAGAGAGAGAGAGAGAGAGAGAGAGAGAGAGAGAGAGAGAGAGAGAGAGAGAGAGAGAGAGAGAGAGAGAGAGAGAGAGAGAGAGAGAGAGAGAGAGAGAGAGAGAGAGAGAGAGAGAGAGAGAGAGAGAGAGAGAGAGAGAGAGAGAGAGAGAGAGAGAGAGAGAGAGAGAGAGAGAGAGAGAGAGGAGAGAGAGAGAGAGAGAGAGAGAGAGAGAGAGAGAGAGAGAGAGAGAGAGAGAGAGAGAGAGAGAGAGAGAGAGAGAGAGAGAGAGAGAGAGAGAGAGAGAGAGAGAGAGAGAGAGAGAGAGAGAGAGAGAGAGAGAGAGAGAGAGAGAGAGAGAGAGAGAGAGAGAGAGAGAGAGAGAGAGAGAAGGCCCGCCCCCGTCCTCGGCGCCGCGCCGCGCCGGCGTCGACCGGGCGCTGTCTCCGTCGCCGCCGCCGCTGTCTCCGTCGCCGCCGCCGCCGCCGCCGCCGCCGCCGCCGCCGCCGCCGCCGCCGCCGCCGCCGCCGCCGCCGCCGCCGCCGCCGCCGCCGCCGCCGTCGTCGTCTCCAGCAACCGCCCGATCGATATTTCTTCCTCCTTCTTCGTCCTTTATCGTCCGGTCCTCTATCGCGTCTGCTTCACTGTCGAAAATTGGAAGCAGCCTTCTTCCCCACTTCCCCACCCACCCACCGCCACTCTCCCCGTCTCTTTCCCTTCCCTTCCCCACGTATGTGGAAGAGGAAACAATTCCGTCTCCCGGCCTGTACTGCGGCGGCGACGACGACCGATGCGCGGGTTCCATCGCGTCACGTGACCTTGAAGCGGCGGATGTGACGTCAGTCGGTCGCAGACGACGACGACGAATCGATTTCGCAGACGACGAAGAAAAACCGCGCTGAACGGAGTCTTCTGTTTGTTTATGTAGCGCCAGTTTAGGTTTTGCTCATTTATTTGTTCGCTGATAAGAATACCGAACTCCATTTCTTGCATTTTAACTCGCTAGAATTTCACCATAGAATTTAATTTAGTCATCGCTAGAACGTCAGTTTGTTCAGCGTGCACGGTTGCATTACCGTAAAACCTCTAACAGAAATCGGGTCTCAATTAAACAAACAACCGATGCATTAAATAACTATAGCTTCAAAATAAGGCGGGTCTTCCATTAGAAGTTTCACGGTAATTTCCACGGTAACCACAGTAACCATTGTCTACAACTTAGCAAAAATGGCGGCAAATTGGCTTCAACTTACCCGAATACTAGCAGTACCAGGGTAAATAGTCATTAATTGACCCGGCGACTATACTAAATCAAGCACATCGCATTTTTAAAAGAAGTGCCTTACCTTCCTACCCTACCCCACCCCCACCCCACCCCTATTCCAAGTAAGTGATTCACATACGGTGTAAAATAAAAGTATTTTGGCCTGTTGTGTCTTTCTCGAGTTCCCTCAACAATTTCTGGGCGTTGTGCGACTATTTTTTATAGCGCCAACATTTGATGACATGACGGCACGCTGCCCTCCTCTTGAGGGGGTCCCTTAGCCCCACCAACCCCCATACCACCCCCACCCTCCACTCCAGTTTCCTTGCCGGGTTTTATGCCATTTTATGCGCGGAAACGTTCGTCGACCGACGGGAAGTGAGTGCGCTTACTTACTTACTTATTTATCGAGCGAAAGAGGATTGACGGAGAGCGGCGGAGATGGAGGAGAGAAGGAGGGAAGGATACGCCAAAAGATACAATCATAGATACATATAAGAGGCTGTTAAATATTCGCGAGACACGTCCCTGCGATTTTTGAACATTGCCACAATGAATAAACAGAAGAATGAACGAACGGATGAATGAATAATAGACACCATATATATATATATATATATATATATATATATATTGTATATATATATATATTATATATATATATGGTGTATATATATATATAATAAATGAAAGTATAACGAACAAATCAATTATTGTTTTGTCTCAACATTTTCATCCTCTTCTATCCTTTCCCCTTCCCGTCTCTCTCTCTCTCTCTCTCTCTCTCTCTCTCTCTCTCTCTCTCTCTCTCTCTCTCTCTCTCTCTCTCTCTCTCTCTCTCTCTCTTGCTTTCCCCATCTTCATTCCTCTTCCTCCTTCTCTCCTTCTTCTCTTGCTCGATAGAACATTAGGATCAACCTGTGGCGAAATCTTATTTTAAATCGCAAATTGCTGCTCTCTTTCTATCGATCGACGGCAAAAAGGAGATGGTTTCTTCTCCCCCCCCGCTTTCCACTCCATCCCCACCCTCCACCTCACCATCATCCCACCCCTCACCCCAAAACCTCGTCGGTAAACGCACGAGAGGCGCCGACCCTGGAATCCCGGCAGGCATCGAAGGCATTTATATATCGCCACCACACACACACACACAAACACACACACACACACACACGGTCGCCGCAACCTATTCCTCTATTCCTCTAAGGCGCGGATCCGGCAACTGGCAAACTGCACTGGATTCTATCATTTTATTGCAACTCGATCCACTGCCATTATATGGCGGCATATATATAATAGTAAAATATATATATATATATATATATATATTATCGGACCCGATGCGATTTGCACAATGTCCTCCGTGGCTCCGGCGTGGACGATGGATGGTCGTGGGGGGCATAAAGAAGTTCGGCGGAAAGCATCCGCGGATATATACGGAGCGGTGATTTTTGACGGGATGAAGTTACAGCGTGGACGGGAAAATAAGAACCCTCTTTTGCCCGCGCTGTCTACTCCGCTGTCTTCCACATGTAATCGGCGCCTCCTTACCCCCGCCCTCCCCTATAGAAACTCGAGAGTATATCTTCGGGCAAAAGCTCATCTCATGAGAAGTGACTGACTCGTAAATCCGATCGCAAACAAATATTTGCCATCTTAAGCGCATATATATACCGTATATATATATATATATATATATATATATATATATATATATAACGTATATGCGCTATATATATATACAGTATATGACTATACGCTATATATATATATATATATATATATATATATATATATATATATAAGTATTATTCTATATCGTTGTCTTTCTTCGTATTTGATGCTATTTTCGTCTTGATAATGCACAATAAAAGTCGTATATATGGAGACCATGCATATATAGCTCTCCGTTCCATGGACCCAACTCTAAATCAACCAAAGCGTCGCCATTCGACCGGATTCGCCGACGCGTTGCCATGGGAACCGGAATTGAAACCGACAAGGAGAGCTTTACCTGCGGCTGGTCCGAGGTTCTGGAACTCTCCCAATTCCAAACGTCTACATGTCAGATGATCCGAAGAACTGAGCACACGTTCGAATAAAGATTCTTAAACCTAAAACTTGGCATCATGATTTAAAATGGCTTAGAAGGCGTTGCTGCCCGTGTGAAAGCCACTAGGGGCACTAACGGGGCTTGAACCCGCAGAGGCGGATCTAGGAGAGGGCAGGGGGGGTACACATGTCCCCGGGCGCCGAGGTGAGGGGGCGCCAAAATTGGATATTTGGGTAAGTGAAATGCACAATAAAGTAGAAGAAACACTTGCGAGGACCTTTTTTGCTCGTCAGCACTATATGAAGAGAGAGTTGAGGGGCGCCGAAAACGATGTGAGGACCTTTTTTGCTTGTCAGTTGTTAGGGGCGCCAACGTACACTTTGTCCCCGGGCGCCGAATACCCTAGATCCGCTTCTGTGAACCCGGTTAAGGGGTTAACGTGGCTTAGAAGGCGTTACTGCCTGTGTTGAAAGCCACTAGGGGCACTAACGGGGTTTGAACCCGCTCCGTCAGCCTGACGCTCCAGCACGTAACCCACTCTGCCATCTTCCGCTCATCTTCTTCAGATATAGCTTTCCTCCATAGCCGAATGTCTTTCTTTCATTCTTTCGTTCCTTCATTCCTTTCTTCCTTCCTTCCTTCCTTCTTTCTTTCTTTCTTTCTTTCTTCCTTCTTTATTTCTTCCTTCCTTCAATTCCTTCCTTCCACTCGGTCCTCTAGCGGCTAAAAGATCCGGTAAAATGGACTTCGTTGGCTCAATGCATGGTTCTCGTCCATAAATCACGCGATGCACAAGCAATAATTATGAGTCTTCACCAAGGAGTGGCCGGAATGACTCCGGGATGGGGACTCGGCGGAAGTGGAAAGGAAGTCGACGCCCCTTTTGCATCGGATGCAGTAAGCTAATGATTTCTGGCGGCGACGAACTTAGACCGAGAGAGAGATCGCCTGACGTAACTGTATCCCGATTGCGGCTAGAGTTACGACAACGCGCATCATGATATAATTTGATCGTATATCGTTATCTCGGGCAGAGATAACACGGCGTGGGCGGTCCAATCTATGTGGCGTGGGCGGTCCAATCCGTGAACAGCGCGATATGTCCGTTCCCTAACTCGGTGTTTTATGATCTCGCAGTTATTATGCATTATTCAGAAGAGACAGCCCCTAAGTCATTGGTGTCGCTTCGAATGACACGTGCCGTACTCCACCGGGTGTCATTGTCCGCTTGTTCTTCTAGGATTAGGAAGTAAAATGCTGATGCTGCGTTGTGTATATACTTAACGATGGGGAATAAAACGCCCGTATATTAGCGCTCTCAATTTGTGTAACGCCTTTTCGCACCTCCAAAATGCTGTTGCTATCTGTGATATCACACAGAATAAGGAATTATTTTCTATTGTTCCTGCTATTATTGTTATTATTATTTTTATTATTGCTATTATTATTATTTCTTTTTCTTTTTTATTATTATTTTCACACAGGCTTACTTAGCATCCTATTATTATTATTATTATTATTATTATTATTATTATTATTATTATTATTATTATTATTATTATTATTATTATTATTATTATTATTATTATTATTATTGTGGTGTAGTAGTAGTAGTAGTAGTAGTAGTAGTAGCAGTAGTAGTAGTAGTAGCAGCAGCAGCAGTAGCAGCAGCAGCAGTAGCAGCAGCAGCAGTAGTAGTGGTAGTAGCAGCAGCAGCAGCAGTAGCAGCAGCAGTAGCAGTAGTAGCAGCAGTAGCAGCAGCAGTAGCAGCAGTAGCAGTAGTAGCAGTAGCAGTAGTAGTAGTAGTAGTAGTAGTAGTAGCAGTAGTAGTAAAATCCGCTGCTGCTGCTGCTGCTGCTATAATGTTTTAACTGTGCACTATTAAAGTGTCTTGTCTTTTCCCAACAGTAGCCAGACATGGCAGACATACAGAATTGATGGTTAAGATCATAAGATGTGAGTTATCTGAAGCCGGAAAGAAACCAATAAATTTCGGCCGAGTGAATCGTTGGCTCCGCCCACTCGATGCATCGGTTAAGCCCCGCCCCTTACGTCATGATCCTTTTTTATTTCGCTCGGAGCATTTTCGCAGCATTCGCCCTTTTCGAACGCAGCTAAATATTTTACGAACCGACGTAAAGCAAGACGGATTTTTTCGGCCGAATCTTGTCGGAATTGCTAATCAATGGGCGATGACCTCTGGCACCTTGACCTTCGACCTCGGCCACCTCGCCCAGTTATGTTAATACGGCGACGGCCGTTATTCAGCGTTGACCCCGAACACCGCGAACAGAGTGTCGCCCGTAAAAACATCCGAGAGACAAAGAGAGACAGAGACAAAGAGAGACAGAGACAAAGAGAGACAGAGACGGGACAAAGAGAGACAGAGACAGGGCAAAGAGAGACAGAGAGGCAGAAAGAGAGACAGAGAGACAGCCATAGACAGACAGAGACAGGAAGAGAAACAGAGACTTAGAGGGGAACGGGAGAGAAAGTGTTTGTTTCCCACTGGATATGTTTGACTACAGATTGTTCTTTCTACAAGCAACAAAATGTCCATATATCATCACTTGGATGAAACGGTGGGGTATAGGAAGATCAGAGACAACTGTTACTGCTGCTGCTGCTGACGCCATCGGCGACACAATGTTGCTGCTTTGAGATCAACCTTCGACGGCGGCCTCTTTCTTATACCACACCCGGTTACGGGTAGGCTATAGCGCTATGGGGCGCTATGGGTACGGGTGCACCCATTTTTACCCGTAAAACATGATATTTTCATGTCTCACTACTATAGCAAATTAGCAATGCAGTAATAGAAAAATATTATTGAGTATAGTGTATTAGAGTAACTTGTATATCGCGTTCAGTTTGTCAGACAGCATGCATTTTACTTACTGAAAACATGAAGGAAATACAGATGACGTCATCTGACATCATCACTCATTAGTAAAGTAGTGTATAATATAACACATCTATAATTTTAATGGCGTCCTCTGACTCCTCCAGCGAGAAAGTTCCTTTGGTAAAACGTTTTGTTGTTTAAATTCAGCTCTTTTAAATGTCTGCTCATAGCTAAACTATATATCTACTAAATATTATAGACAGGCCCATCGAATCTTCTAGTCCTTGTCCGACATTCATGTATAGGCTTAGGATAGCTGACTAGCTGTGTTACACAATGTTACCAATCAGTAGTCCAGTACCCCCAGAAAGAACCCGGGCCTACTATTTGCCAAGTAGATTACCCTGATTCCTAAGTCCTAGATATCTGTCCTAATCTAAAAATGTGTATCTTAAAAAATTCTTGTCAACATATGACATGTTTTCAAAAATGTGCTTTGCTTTCATTAATACATTAATAATGTTGCTGCCTCTCTACAGTCTCTAGGAACGGATACGGGTAGACGGGTAAAGGTACAGGTCCTTGTACCCGTACCCGCGGGTACGGGTAGGGTACACATTTTACGGGTACGGGTCGGGTACCGGGTAAAGCGCTACGGATACGGATACGGATAGGGTAAGGAAGTTTTTGCACGGGTACGGGTAGGGTAGGCATCAGTTTGCTGTACCGCACATCTCTAATATATATATATATATATATATATATATATATATATATATATATATATATATATATATATATACTACGTACTATAATAATTATGTGATTTTAAGTGGTTTAGTCTATATATGCACACACACACAGAATGCACGTTTTTCTGGACTGGCGTTGTCATGGAGACAGAGAGAGAGAGAGAGAGAGAGAGAGAGAGAGAGAGAGAGAGAGAGAGAGAGAGAGAGAGAGAGAAAGAAAGAAAGAGAGAGAAAAAGAGAGAGAGAGAGAGAGAGAGAGAGAGAGAAGAGAAAGAGAGAGACAGACAGACAGACAAAACGTTGCCATGGCGACTGTTTGTTTCGACGCACCGATTACGTCAGCCGATATGCTGAATGCACCGAGCAACGGCACATTCGTGCGCTACAAAAATAGAACCGTCGTCGGATAACACCGTTCATGTCCTCGGAGACACCGTGTTATTGCGAAGCAACACCAGCAGCAACAACAACACTGGTTGCAGCGGATTTTGTCACGATGTCAGAGCGACAGGTTAATCATGATCGGGATTGATTGATAGGAATGATATTAATGGCGTTATGATAACGACGACTAGATGATGATAATGACGACGACGTAGCGAACAGGTGATAAATCGTAGCACGATCTTATCTGGAGCAGTGTATTTTGCCGCCTGCGCTTCCTGATTAATTATTTAGGAAGGAAACATAGTGAGACAGAGAAATCGCACGCTTTCTAGTAATCGTATATATATATATATATATATATATATATATATATATATATAATTTCAGTGAATATGATAACATGGTAGTGTGAATTCACTGCCTGTATAAAAAACTGCCCAATATTGCTTAAATGACGTTGCTTTTGCGATGTCGCAGATTGCGACGCAATGCCTTTACAACGGAGAAGCCGTCAGCACGTTGAGGCAACGGGTCGTGCTTTGTGCAGTTGAAGCTGCAGCTGCAAGAGTCGTTCACCGCACAAAGCCGTGTCCCCCGTTATGCGACTGGCGATTTTGTTAACTGCTAAATCAATGCAAACGACAGTCGTGCTTCGATTGAAAGCCGAGGCGGTTTCTGTTGAGACTGGGACCACCTCCCCCCTCCCCCTCCCCCCTAGCAACCGTGGCAGGGGATCCTCCATCCAACGAGGGTTTTGGTTTCATAGGTCTTGGTGAGGGAGGGAGAGGAACGACTGAAAGGCAGAAATAAAGATGGGGTTGATCGACTAAGCTAAGCATGCAACGACCGAGGAACCAAGGAAACCAAATTAATTGAAATTATATTCGTCAGTCTGAATATACAGATTGGAATAAGCAGCAGCAGACAGACAGACACACACACACACACAGATACACATACAGACAGACACACACACACAGATACACATACAGACACACAGACACACACAGATACACATACAGACATACAGACACACACACACTGACAACAAACAGGCTGGCAGACAGACAGGCAGACAGACAGACAGGCAGACAGACAGGCTTATAGACACATAGACAAACAGACTGACAGACTGACAGAGGGATGAGTTGAAACTGAGAGACGCTAATGAAAGAATAACATAGAGACAGGGTACTCTATTACTCATTGGAGCCAAAAAACAATTGTAATTATTATCTTAAAAACTCTTCCGATAAATAATAATATTGGCAACAATGGCCGTACATATTTAGAGAGCAGTCATCGAGTTTTAGAGAAACCCCTGCAGGGATCGGACTACCCCCACTCAAAAACTTTAGGCTTCCTTTGGATCGGTGGGCCAAAAAACAAAAGCATTGTCTACCTCCATCGAGGGGAAGGCCTAGAATAGACCATGGGGGGAGAGCTGCAACCATGGATCGCTGGCGTATCGAACACTGCTTAAGACCATATCACTCCAGATCATAAGAGGAAAAGTCTCAAAATTGAACAGACTGAGGAATCAACCCTCTAACCCAAACCTTAAATCCAACCTAACCCTAACTCTAACCCTAACGCTAACCCTGTTAACCCCTTAACCGTGTATTTAACTGTAACTCAATGTAAAATGGACGGATATATCCGGGATCCCCAGTTAAGGGGTTAAATCTATCGCAGTTTCTTGGGAAGATGGCGGCGGCAGCAGCAGCAGCAGCAGCAGCAGCAGCAGCAGCAGCATGGCAGACGAATTGCATTCTAATGGCGGGAATAGAAAGAGGTCGTCTGCTACAGCGAGTGCTATCGATCCGGTGACATTCTAGTCTCATCGTCCCAAGGATCTCTCATATTTGCCATTTCTGATTCGATGTCCGGCATTAGACGCGACCGCTATAACAGTACAAATACCCCGTCGGGTTGCTATATTCGTCGTCTGTCTTCGCCGGCGAACGATGTAGGCCTAGCTATTACTGCCCGAGGACGGACGGCGCTATAGAGAAATGGTCCGTCGACCATTTGGGATCGTCGGACCCTGGACAAGCATCGACGATCGATGCCGGAAGTGCGGCGGATTCCCGCGCATCCGGCACCTCCACTTCCCGTCCAATTTCCGGAACCTATTTCCTTCTTCTCACTGCATCATGCGACGTCGAGAAATATATAGTGAACCTCGCCGAAAACTGGCTCTGTGTGTGTGTGTGGCGCTACATAAAGGTAGCCTAAGCGTCGAAGGAGCAGCTCAGGAGTCGTGACGTCATTTCCTGCTTCGTGACGTCATCGTGCTCTTCGGCGCGACTCCAGGGCTCCGAAAAGGGAGAGATTTCGGACGAAATCGTCATCGGACATGCTGAGACCTCCTAGCTGCGTCCAAGCGCTTGACGTTACATTTGACATTTCTGAGACGTCAAATGATTTGCCGGTGTTTGACTTCGTCTAGATGACTTCTGACGTCATGACGTGCCTCGTGACGAATTACATATAAAACTAAATAAGAGGTGAAAAAGGTTTCGCCTCCAAAATTCTGGCCTAAGATTAATTATTGTTATCGATATAGTAATGGCTTCGATTTTCCAGGCACCATTGTTGAGTTCTTGGCAAAGTTTCAAATTCGAAATGACGTCTAACGCTTTATTATTTCAACGTCAGTACTTGAGGAAGAACAGTGCTCACTTATTTCAGGCAATCAACTTCTATGGCGCCACTGTCATAATGATAATGCCCAGAATATTCTCGTGAGTGATTTTGTCGCTGTTAAAAATTAACGTCATTGAAGGCGCATAGAGGGCCTAACAACAACGTCTCTGAGTCGCCAAATCGAAATCGAATCGAGACCAGCAGAAGCCCACTTACCGCTCATCGGGGTGATGGGGGAGTCGGCCGATCCCTGGGCCGGGTAGTCGAAGCTGGTCTCCGTCTCGGTCATCATCGTCGCCCCGTCTTCGCCGCCTAGACGGACTCCGGAGTCCTGGCCACTGCGTCGGCGTCGGCGGCGGCGGTGCCCGGCGAAGTCCAGTCACTGGTCATCGCAACGCGCATGCGCTGCTGCTGCTGCTGCTGCTGTGCTGTTCGGCGGCGGAATGGCTGTGTCGCTGCTGCTGACCGTGCTGTCCCGCGTACGTTCGACTGGCCGCGTTGTCGCCGATGCCCGGGGATTGGTGTTAGTAAGTAAGTAAGTAGATCGCATTGCTCGCGGAATATTAATTTCTTCGTTTACGGACGCGGCGGCGGCGGCGGCGGCGGCGTAGCTGGATGCGGAGCACGAGGAGCGAAAGGAGGATGAAGACGAGGAGGAGGAGGATGGAGCTGCTTGCTCGGCGTCACCGAATCCTGTTGCTGCTGCTGCTGCTGCGAGCGATCGGTGGCAGCGGTGGCAGCGGTGGCATGAGCAGCGGCTGATAAGGAGACCGTTAGTCGCAAACGATTGATAGCGTCGTCGTCGTCGTCGTCGTCTTTTTCCGGCGCTGTCTTTAACGCGGAGATGCAATGAAGACCTCAGATGCGACAACAAGGAGAGCGAGACAGACAGACAGACAGACAGGCAGACAGACAGACAAGACAGACGCAGAGAGAGAGAGAGAGCGAGATGAAGAGAGGAAAGAATGAGGCTTCAATTTTTTTCTTTGCCGGGCGGAAGTTTTTAGTGCTAATCGCGAAATAAAATGTCTTCCGTTGAAGTTCCCCCCCCCCACACACACACAAACCAGGCAATTGTGACTCCATCTCTATTTTTATTTCATCACTAAGCCCTAACCTCTGTTCATCTTCTTTAAATGATTATTTTCAGTGATAGAGAGAGAGAGAGAGAGAGAGAGAGAGAGAGAGAGAGAGAGAGAGAGAGAGAGAGAGAGAGAGATGGTCGACCATTCAGTTTGAATGGGTCGACCATCGTCTTCGAACAAGGACGACCGTGCAGTGGAAAACAAGGCCAATGGAGCAATGACCGTGTTTCTCGTCTCTGTCTCTCCTTGTTTTCGCGAGTTAGTCGTCATGACGAGAAATACGTCAAAAAACGTCAGACATTTGAGAACGTAGTCGTGAATTTAATACGTCACACGACGTGCGCCCTTGGTTCTCTTGTGACGAGGATGTCATAATGACATCAGCCGAATAAGTGACCAGTGTTTAATCTAGGCCGTTTCTGGGGGGGATTGCCCTTCCCCCCCGGAAATTTGAAATCCCCCCGGGAAATTTTGGAATACTACATGGACTAACAGCGGCCCCTAGCAGAATTCCCCCCGGCTTTGTCAGTTCCCCCCGGCTTTTCACTTTCCCCCCGGAGTCTAGATTAAACACTATACGTGACAGAGGGACATGAATGACTGACTGACTGAATAGACTGGTCGAGATGACCAGCTCTTGTATTTCATTAATAGTAGAATTTGTGCATAAGAAAAAAATGGCAGATTGGATATAAATAAATATAATTAAATAGGCCTACGATTTTATTAATAAAAACTGCTAAGAAGGGATGGCAACATTTAATTTTAGAAATTTGTCGTGCCAGTTGACATTAACGCAAATAAATGCGCTATATAATTACAAATAATTACAGCGTACAGCAAATAAACTGTCTTTAGAGACTCGCATTTCTACCGCATACTGTACGCGTGGACCGGTTTGATATAGAGCCTATCCCGAAGTCCACCTCAATTCCGGTCGTTTCCACTGACCAGGAGAAACAGAGACGCTGGCAGGAACGCTGCACAGCACGGGCGCCGGGAGAACTCGGGATAGTTACCTCGTCCGAGAATGGATGGCGCTGCGGGTACCGGAAGACGGTCCACCCCTCCGTTCGGTATTGATTTCTCACTAAAACTATTGAACGGCTCGTTGTTATCCGCTGCCTACTTCCGTATCTTAAAGTGCTGCGGCCTGAAGTCCCTCGTTCCCAGACTCCTTTCCCGCCCCTCCCTTTCCATTCCAGGCATCCCTTTTAAGCCAATCGCCATATTCTCTGCTTACGACCGATTTCTTGACCATAAATACAGCGATTATTGCCACTGTTCTGAATTCCACAGGGCGGCGCTACATAAATTATACTATACCCTTACATTACCCAACCCTCTCTGTGTCTGTCTTTCTCTATCCAGGCTACATTCACTTAATGTGGACTGGAGGTTTATAGGAATAAGTCTTAAAACTGGTTTTGTGTACCATAGAGAAATCATAACCACGTTCTAAATTCAACAGATGACTTGGTCTCGTCCCACTACTTTACAGTACATTGGACCTGCTCCCCCTCTCTAAGACATAATAGACTCGCCTTGAAATACAGTACAAAGCAGACAATAAAAAACCACATATTATTAGCAGTGAAGCAAAATTTATTTATCCCATAATCATATACAGTAGGTGATAAAAATATTGTCAACAATTTTGACTTCAATAACTGAAATGAATATACTGTATTATCCATCAACATGTGAAATTGGACAGATTATTAACAGGTACACAGAATATGCTGTTCACTTATCTAGAAATTCAACTTCGATCACAAAATGCCTAAAAATTCCAAACGTTTCCAAATACAATCAAAACATCGCAAAAAAGTATTTTTATAAGATTTTTTTGTAAAGCCGTAACTTTCAACATATTGTATAAATAGAACCTTAAATGTGGAAATATATCCAAAGACTGGTTGGCCAGAAAAGAAACTAGAAAGACTTCGGCGATGGAACTAGTATCGATAGTGATCCGGTTTGTAGGGTCCTTCGATCGGGATGCCAAGGTACGCCGCTTGTTCAGGCGTCAGTTTCGTCAACTTCACTCCCAGATGGTTCAAATGCAGCGCGGCCACTTCCTCGTCAAGCTAAACCACAAGTTTACAAGTAAAGGCGCAATTAAACTACAAATCAAATACTGAAAATGGCAAAACACATACTTTTTCATTCACAAATACTGTAAACAATATCTCTTCGCGCACACACTCCCCTAAATGCATTACGGTAAATCCGCCCAATACCCCATTCTCTCATCAAACCCACAAGACCCTTTATTCATGTGAGAGTTTATTCATTTCCAAGTCAACTTAAATGCCATGCATGTACAATATACAAGAGTGCATCACCATAATAGAACATTAAGTGCCTTAATTAATGGAACAACTGAAAATAATGTTAGAAAAAAAAAGAAAAACAAGCAGTACATGGTTATCGTTCAAAAGTAATGGATACAAACTTGTATCACAATCCTAACTTAATTGAATAACAAAGTAACAATGTAAAGGGTAATTATGCATCAATTAAAGCATTATACAACGCGTATGTACAGCAAGCACATCAAATTAGGTTGCGTTGAATAAAAGACACCAAAAGGGAACAAAGTTCCCGCAGGAGGGTATCTAAGTAGTAACTAGTAGTTATAAAAGTTGTGTCCTGCTAAAGCAGAGTTTATTCTAGGCCTGTTGGGGGGGGGGAGGGATTCCCCCCAAAGTTTTAAAATTCCCCCTAAAAATTTGTATATGTTGGCTTGGGGATGGAAATTTCCCCCCAAAAGCGTGGAGAGACAAATCTTGTCCCCCCCAAACATTTCACACTCCCCTCCAATGTCAAGGTGGCTAGAATAAACACTGTGCTAAAGACACCATCGCCACATTCGGCTCTCAACCATTGATACCAGAACATTTACTAAAGATATCGACAACGGTTCTCACCTTCTTCGGCAGGAAGTACACTCCGACCGTGTACTTCTCCGGCTTGGTCCAAAGCTCGATCTGGGCGAGAACCTGATTGGTAAACGAATTGCTCATCACGAAGCTAGGATGGCCCATGGCACAGCCAAGGTTCACAAGGCGGCCTTCTGCCAAGAGGATGATGTGCCGACCGTTTTTCAGGGTGTAACGATCAACCTACCACAAGCGGACAACCTGGCAGTGAATTTTATCACGTCAACGATGTAAAGACCAGAACAAGCAGGCCTTGGCAAATTTTACACGTCCATGATCATGTCGGCAGTGAATAAATTATACGTAAATAAAAAGCTATGTACCCAGGAAATAAGATACTACGACGGATAAAAGAATCCGGAAATAATACCAAACAGATGCTGAATCCGGCTTTAACTGGTTCCCTACTGTGCCACAAGTTAACCCCTTAACCATGTATTTAACTGTAACTCAATGTAAAATGGACAGATATATCCGGGATCCCCAGTTAAGGGGTTAAGGCTTGACTCTGCAACAATAGTTTTCACTAAGAAAAACCTCTTCATGTTAATAAGTATCTCACAGATTGATACCTGAGGCTTGACCGTCTGCTTAGACTGACAGTTGTCATTGAGCCACTTCGCGTCAATCTCGCAGTCAAAATGACCGATGTTGCAGACGATGCTGTCATCCAACATCTTGTCCAGGTGCTCGCCGCGGATAATGTCCTTGCATCCAGTTGTAGTGACAAAGATCCTTGCCTCCTTCAAAGCCTCCTCCAAAGTCGTCACCTGGTAGCCTGATCAGAACACAGCGAGAACTGTTACAGAAGACGCAAGCACGATAAAGCATAAAACACGGTCAGCTTCGTAGGATCAAATTTTCGACAACAAATCACCGAACATAATTATTTCCTAAATGGATAACCTTCCATGGCAGCTTGAAGGGCAATGATCGGATCAATTTCTGTGATGATCACACGCGACCCGAATGACCTCAGCGCCTGTGCACAGCCTTTTCCGACGTCTCCGTAACCAGCAACCACGCTGACTTTTCCGGCAAGCATAACATCCGTAGCTCTTTTGATTCCATCAACCAGTGACTCACGGCAACCGTAGAGGTTGTCGAATTTACTCTGCAAAGGAAAGACAAAAGATTGTTGTCAACTGAATCTTCCACAAGTCCTGATAAGAAAACTGGTCTCTTGTGCACAATGGATCTGCAAGTATCTCCTCAAACATGTTACTGCCTACTTGCAAACACACTTACTGCATTAAAGCATTCAGTTTTCACACAGTTTTTGTATTATTAAAATTCAAATTCAAAAAGTATACTCTCCACAAGGATTTTCAACTAAGCATCTATTTCTAGAAATATCAAGTTTTCCTTTTGATCAGATTTTCAATTTTCATTTAGGCAGAACAACCTTTCTATAACATACAAGAATTCCTGCCTGGATAATAAGCTTTTCATCAAAAAATAAATAGCCTAAATATTCCCCTTAAAATTTGGTCAAGGTCCAAATACTTTGTTTTTGCAATGGTTTCAATAGCTTGAGAAAAATGGTTGAACAACAAAACTGCATTTGCTACCTTAGTAACAGAATCATTGACGTTGATTGCTGGAACAGCGAGCTGTCCCTTCTGCAGCATTTTGTAAAGGTTGTGAACCCCGGTTGTCGTCTCCTCCGACAAACCTTTGATTCCTGTGTGCAACATCAAACAGAAAAACTAATGCACATTCAAATCACGAACAGCTTTCAGCAAATCGAAATTAATCCAGACAGACCAAAGTCATGTGCTGAGTAACGAAAAATCCAACCAATGAGATTAAATATTTCGATTTTCTGAACGATGCACTATACTGATTTGTCTCAAATGCAAACAACTTTCTAATACCAAAGACACATTCTGGACATGTTGACTTTTCTTCTCAAAAATATTTTCAGATGAGGTGATATATTATAAACAGGTTTAACAGTCTTAAAAATAAAACACTGTGTCACAACGCTTTCCATTTCTGTCTGTTTTACATATTACTTCTAATCCTGAATAAATTAAATCCTATTAAATATATTTGCATGTTAGCAATGGGAAATTTTAAAACATAATGAATCACCAGAAAGAAATTGTGGATATTTCTCGTGAACTAAATTTGTCAGGTCACCACCGTCGTCCAGAATCATGTTGAGGGGCTGACTATCGGGCCAGAGCAGGGTCTACAACAAATTCACACATCTATGTCAAGTAAAAGGTCAACTCTTACCAGAAAACATAGAAATTCCATGCTGTATATCTAACCTGTCATTTCTATCCTTTATAGAAATTGTGACATTCATTATGGCTACTAAACATCTGACTGTACTCAAGCATGCAAAAAATGATAATCTTACTGTCTTGTTTGTAATAATAATAAAAAGCCCAATGTGAGAATAGACACAGCAGAAGTCAACAATGATTAATTAAGTTATAAACTTATGATGGAATGTCTGTCATTAAAGACAAGACTGACATTTTAAGAAGAATCTTCTCTCTCACACCAACCTATAACCATTAGCTAAAGCAACTTCATCTGGAATTAACCCCCTTAACTGGGGATCCCGGACATATCCATCCATTTTACATCGAGTTACAGTTAAATACACGGTTAAAGGGTTAAGAATGAAGTTTTCATAGAAGTGCTCGTTCAAAAGTAATATACAATCACAAGCAATGTTCAAATCATATTAATATCTCCTTAGCCTATAGAAATTAATTTCAACAGATACAGGGGAATGTGAGCACTGGGACACATACAACAACTGAGAACCGCTTTGGTCTTGCATTTTAACCCCTTAACTGGGTGCCCCGAGTAACACTCGTCCATTTTACATTGAGTTACAAATAGTTGCCCAGTTAAGGGGTTAAGGGTGGAACACAATTCACCTGCTCGATGCACCAGATGTACTCCTCATCTGTTTCTCCCTTCCACGCGTAGACCGCCACTCCCCGCTTGGCAATGGCAGACGCTGCATGGTCCTGAGTGGAAAATATGTTGCAACTGGACCACTGAACCTATTTTTTTAAAAACATCAAAATATATTTATTTCCTGTATTTTTATGTAAGCACAATGTTCCTTGAGCCATGCACCATCAAGATGGATCACAGCTACACAGCAGTACTGATCATCACCATAGAGCAGAATAAACATCAGAAAGGATATCAAAGTGCATACTCGGCTGCTATTAAGATAACCAGAAACCCTGAGCAAACATGCCATAGTATATTGGGTAACTGGAGTCAAAGTACAGTAGATACCAGGGGTGAGGGAGTCAGATGTTTCACATCTCAAACTTCACAGACTTGAAGCTAATGGAGTGAGAGTAATGTAGTAGGACAAAATAAAAGAGATTGACTGAATATCGGGACCAACAGAGGAAGTCAATCAATCAATCAATCAATCAATCAATCAACTTCTATGGCACCAATATCATCATCACCGGAACATCGGTGCCTAAAATGCCATTGCTTGAAAAAAACAATTTCAACAATCATGCAGATTATTTCTTTGTCACTTATCAAATCTTGTCGATCACAATAAATATACTCCATAAGTTAATAATAAGAAACACAATCTGTAGTGATGCTCTAATACTGACCTCAGCACCGAGTTCAAGAAGTGTCTCGATGAGTACGGCCGTCTGGACCGTCATGTGCAGGCAGCCGGCAATGCGAGCGCCCTTGAGTGGCTTCTGCGGTCCGTAGATCTTCCGCATCATCATCAGCCCCGGCATCTCATTCTCCGCAATTTCGATCGCCCTGCGGCCCCAATCGGCCAAATTGATGTCGGCTACAAACAGAAGAAAAGCCAACAGATTAAAACCGACTTCTCGCCAGGCCCGGATTAACCCGGGGGTTGCAACCTCCGGCCCCGACTCAACACCAGCCTCCAAAGAAATGATGAAAAATGTGTAAGACCGGTAATTATTTCGGACATTACTCTCTATTTGATGACCTGAGTGGGGCAGTGTGTCTCATGTTGAGCAGGGTGCGGCGGGAAATGAATAATAGGCCAGCACTCATTCCCCATCAAGAATTGGAATGGTCAAGGAAGGCAGCATTTTGCAAACACAAAGCGATCCCTACAAATAGGGACCTCCCTCATGAGACAAGATTAAGAGTGCCCAAAAGTTTGATCAGTCCTCTTGTATGGAGCAGAGACATGGACTATATCCGAGGCCATGCACAAGAAACTGAAAGCCACTGAAATACGGCTTTTGCGAAGGATGCTGAAGATTTCATGGACAGATAAGAAAACCAATGAAGAGATCTCGAAATTGAAACAGAAAGAAGTCTGATGGTCATCGTCAAAAAAGGCAGCTTTCCTTCTTAGAACTCATAATGAGGAAGGACGGCCTAGAGCATTTGGCAGTAACCGATAAAGTGGAGGGAAAAAGAGCTAGGGGAAGGCAGAGAAACGCCTATGTTGACTGCCTACGCAGAAGAATCGAGGGAGTAAATCTACTGCCCCTGGCCCCCGCTATCCTTAGTCCGGCATGGTTTCTCACATCACATAAACATCATAAAGTCTCATTACTTTACCCTGCAACTCCCATGCTAGGAGCGCCTCTGAGTAGAAATAGAAGATGCGCTATACAAATGTCACATTACATTACATAAAAAGAATTACAGTAACGTGCATGTGAAGTGGTAACATCACTATTGTCATAGTGGTATTTTGAGGACGACAAAATCAAAGCAAAACAAACCTTCTGACACAAAATTGATCATGATTAATCCAAAATACGCTTACAAAATATCTAAAATAATGCTATCCCTTGTTAAAATTCACGCCATTTACAATTCACAGTGAGTCATACGTTTTTCAGTTAGGTAGGGGCAATTTAACTTTACATTAAAGAGTTAAACAATTACAACAACCCAACGGAAAATTTCTAGAGGTATTTTAAAAATAGTTACTGCCGGCAATGTAATTCTGTGGTACGGCTCCTGTATGAAAAATCGAGAATTATTCTTGAATAACTAACCGACTTTGAAGGGAGGTTTAGACGACATACTGAAGACAGATCGAGGGTTTAACGACCGACCGAGAACGGCAAAATTAAAGTCAACAGCAGCAGCCGATTCTGCGTAACAGGTACTCAAAGTCCACCTCTACCTTCTACAGCTACTCAAATCCACCTTTACCTTCTACCTTTCACACCAAAAGTCGAATTAAAAGAGGCCGATTTATGGCGACACTGAGCTTTTATAGATCATCACTGACCTACTGCGCATGCGCCATAAGGCATTGCGAAGAAAATTTGATTAATTTATCTTATTTTTTTCTATTTAAATTAGAAATAGTCGATAAACGTTGAGGAAAAATTCACAGACACTTTTACTAAATATAAGGCTGTATGGGTATTGAGAATTTCTTTTAAATTTATGCAAAATTTGAATTAAAAAGTGAAATGACGGACTATGTTTTTTAAACATGAACGTGTGGTGACTGTGGTCGCTGTTGACTACACTATTAGTCTATTACATTTCATTGGCTTTTCCTAATTTGAGAAAATAAATAAGGAATACAAAGTTTGTTAATAATTCAAGGTATAAAATCGTCTAAAGAGTATTTAGATATGTACATATAATAAAACATATAACTTTAGATCAATGTTGAAAAACATGGCAATGCATTGTCTGGGTCAGGTCAAACGGAGCTTTGCACAGCAAGTAAGTAAATCATTCAGGCAAACAAATGGGTTAGATTTTTGTCGTCTATTAACAATTAATCAGCAAAAATGATTATTATACACTTTTCGTATTTGGGTTTGATGGCTTGCTTTGAAGGCCTAATGCAGGCTCTAACTTGTGCGTTCACTGTCTAATTCCACAGGCTCATGACAACTCGTTAGGCCCTATTGGTGCATTTTGTAAGTAGGTTTATTGGAAGTACGGTCAAAAGTGTCTATGGAATTATTGTATCCTGGTTCATTAACTGCGAGGCTGGTTCAGAATCGGTTCACAATTTGCTAATAACACGGTATATATCATTGCTGCAAAGTATTTGGCGATCGCAATTTGCCAGCAGAGAGTATAATTCGCGAAAGACCAATTTTCAAGTACAAAACCCATGCATAACTCGTATCGAAACCTCATTCCAAAAGTAAACAAACATTAGATGCCGTCACCAGGCTGTTGCATCGTAGCTGTGTTGGCATTCGCTAGAGGGCCACATACATGTTCTGTTCGCCAGGTGGCCGACCGGCTGGTGAGGCTGGCTGATACCGGATGAGGATGCGAAGCGATGACGCAATCTGTCTATGGGCGCATTCCAGGAATTTTTCGACCTGCCATGTTGTTTGTTTCGGAGTAGTTTTATTTGGGGAAGTTCATTCGACGGAGCTAATTCGGTGCCCTAGCCACGAGGGGCGGTCGAGCGAGTGGGTCTGGCACCCTATATCGTGGTTGTTGTCTTCTAGGCTACTTTCCGTCCTGAGGTTAACTTAGAAAAGTCTGATCGTCAAACCCGTAAGTACCCGACCTTTGTCTTGCCAGTTTTTTTTATCAGGGTAAAGCGGCTTTGTCTTGTGGCGGGGAGGGTAAAGGACAGTTAGAGCAAAAAGCTGGCTTCGCCATGCTTTTGGTCTGTTGAAGAGGGGAGGAGTTACCAGTATTATACCAGTATGGTATCTTTTACTCAAATGTTATGGCTATGTTATCATCTCATATACGTATGTTTAACCGTGACCATTGTGTTGAAATGAGTTTTGTCCCTCCGGGACAAAATTTTATGTGGCGTAACCGTGACCATTGTGTTATGCCCCTACTGGAAAACACAGCGTCCCCACGGGGGGGCAAATGGGGGCAAGTGCCCCCTCCCAACCTGTCCCAGACCACCTACCAGATTCGCGCAAATCCGATGAGAAAGTTTTCTGTGAAGGGGGCGGGGTGACCGGTGGGTAAGGAATCTGACACGGTAGCCCCTTTTGCCCCCCCCCAACCAAAAATTCCTGGCGGACGCCACTGCAAACAGGCTGTCAATTATATAATATTTTTGTTTTCTATAGCTATAACTTGTCTTACAAGAAACCAGCTCTCTTAAACCCCTTCTTCTCTCCTTCGATTTTTTAGACATTTGACAGAGAACAGATTTCTGAAAGACTTTGTATAGTGTCGTTTCATATGGCTCACCATTTTCGGGGCATTTCAAATGCTCTAGAATAAAATTGAGGCAGAATATATTGACAATTCTAGTACGGTTTGACTCAGCTAAGCTGGGGACTCACGAAAATGTGGTTTTAATTTGTTTCATCACTCTTCTGAATTTTGCATATCTATAGCCTAACACTAATCCTTGCATTGTCAAATGTCAAACAGGGTTTAAATTGTATAGTATATTTGTGGTCGATAAAACTTGAGATACAAGAAACCAGCTATCTCTAAACCCCCCTTATCTCTCGATCGATTTTGTAGACATCGGACAGAGAACAGATTTCTGAAAGACTTTGTATAGTGTCGTTTCAAATGGCTCACCATTTTTCGGGGCATTTCGAATGCTCTAGAATAAAATTGAGGCAGAATATATTGACAATTCTAGTACGGTTTGACTCAGCTAAGCTGGGGACAAACGAAAATGTGGTTTTAATTTGTTTCATCACTCTTCTGAATTTTGCATATCTATAGCCTGCTGTAGCAATAATCCTTGCATTGTCCAATGTCAAACAGGCACTAGCGTCGCCACGGGGGGCGAAATGGGGGGCAAGTGCCCCCTCCCAACCTGCCCCAGACCACCTATCAGATTCGCGCAAATCTGGTGAGAAAGTTTTCTGTGAAGGGGGGTCAGGGGTGGGTAAGGAATCTGACACGCTAGCCCCTTTTGCCCCTCCCCCAACCAAAAATTCCTGGCAACACCACTGCTGGAAAAATTTCTGTTCACGCCCATACCCACTCCACAAACTACTTGGAGGTTATTGCACAAATCCCATGGCCGGTCCCATCCTGAATAGGGAGACCGCCGGCCCCCACCAGTGCCCTTCGTGGTGAAAGTTTATGAACATTATTTTCTCCAACATATGAGTAGAAATGTGATTTATTAATGAATGCTTCTAGTTCTCCTAATATGCAAAGACCTTAAATATTAGGTCTTTGTTTACATGTACAGGGGTGCATTCGATTTAGTGAAGAATTTTCTATGGTTATGTTCATTTTTTATTATGTGTATTTGATATTTTGTGATTTTTCTACGACAGTTTTGGAGAGATCTTCAATTTTCTTTGAGTTGCACACGACATTTATGTCTCCAAATTGCACGGGTCACAAGAAAATTCTGCTTTGAAAACTTGAAAATTCGGGGAAAAGAAGACCGAGCAATTTCAAGAATCCTACCATAGATGTGACTCATTCGTGGCTTTGAAAGTAAAGGTTGGTGTGTGTGTGTGTGTGCTCGTGTGGTGTCTGTGTTTGTGTGTGTGAATGATTGCCTCTTTGGTGCCACCAGAGGGCAGGCCCGTCTCTGGACACTGTGCCCAATTTCCAACACATAAAGACGGGTCTGCCAGATGGGGCATCGCTTCCTCGAAAAGACAATTTTAAAGAGTTGTGACTGTCAATAGTATGTCAATTGATGATTTTGAAATCCGGAATATGTAATAACTTATATTTAAGTGCTGATGAACGTAGAGGTTTTGCTTCTTATCGACAGCAATTGAATTTAAAAAATTTGAGTGCTGCTCATCATTCCACTGTTATAATAGTAAGTCAGTGCCTGACTAACAATTTCTGACCAAATCAGATTAATTATATCCATAATGGACTAAATGTATATCGTATCGTACTAAATGGACAGCTGTTTTAGTCTGTCTCCTTTTCTGTGTCTTTGCTATTCTCAGTGTTCTTCAAAGTATCATTTTGTTCAAATATCTTAAAATCTGATTTTATTTGGTGCTTGGCAAAAAGGTTTGTAGATATTTTAATGTAATTTTCATATTAATTCATTCTTTACTGTTTGCTTTTTCAGTTGGGGGTGGGGTGGGGTGGAGGGGGGCAGTGGAACACCAGGAGTAAATATTTTGGGAAAATTCGCATTTTGGTGCTATTTCAATACTGACCTTTCCTCCTTTCCTCCATAAATTCTAGATTGTCAGACATTTGGTGCTGTTTTCTTGCAGCGTCTTCTATTCCAGCAAAGGTCTTTACTGTTCTTGTTTTCCGACATTCTCGTCCTTTGTGTGCTTTTCGCATGCATGTGTTCTGTATTATATTTATTTGCCAGACTGCTTACAGTAGAACTCAGTTAGTATTTTGCATTCTTCAACTCCTATGCTGGCTCTCCGCTTGGGGTTTCTTTGGTTGGCGCGTGCTGTGCGTGCGTACGTCTATACAGCATATTGGATCCAGTTGTCGGTTTTCTTGGTAACCGTGGAGTAGCTTGGATTTTCTGCTTGTTCAGATATGTCTACGCTTCCATTGTGCTCTACAGGCTGCGTTTTCTCATAAGTGCTGCTTGGCAGAGAAGTTGAAAACTGTCTGTTTTGAGAATTTGCATTCTTCATGTGTAAAATTAGCTGCCTTTTTTATTTACTTTATATATTATGCATTTACTTATTAAGTATTTAAGCATATTACATATTATGATATATAATATATAATATATATATATATATATATATTATAGTATTATATATAAAAAATATTGTTTTATAAGTATGTTACTTATTAAGTATTTAAGTATATTAAGTATTTACTTTAAATATTAAGTATTTAAATACCAAATTCTCAACATTTAGATGAAATTTAAGGACGACCTATAGTTGTATGGGATTAAATTATAAATTAATGAATTCTCTGCAATTTCCAACAGCAGTAACCACCTGCCGTGTTGAACCTTTGCCTACCTTGCAGTTAGTTTCAGGTGAATCTGTTTCTAACTGATCTGTTGTGGGTCTCATTCTGAGGCTACACCTGTTAGCTAAGTTGAATTCCTTTCCCAAGGTGCAACATTCCAGCGCAGCACTTAAGGTCAAGGTTATCGGTCAGAGGAGCCACAGGAGCTAAAAGGCTCCAGCTCAAATAACTCACAAGTAGAAGTTCTTCTAGTTATCCTTCCCTCCCCCCTCCCCGTTCCCCAGGCCGCCATCTCTTTCAAAGAGATACTGGCCACTGGAATTATGACTAATAGGACACCGGTTGGAGGAAGTAGTCCTGTGGTGGCTGATGTCAGCTCTGAAGGCCAAAACCAAGCACTGGTTCTAATTAGCACTGAAGTGTCAATGTCGGAATGAATGACACATTATATGGAGACAGTGGCGGTTCCACGTGGGGAGGGGGATGAGTGGGGATGCATCCCCCACCGGTCTTTATTTGCTTGTGAAACCTATTTTTGGGTAAAAGTCTAGTAAAACTACACGGGGGGGGGGGAAACTGCAGATGTCCTTTTTTGCTTGTGAAACCTATTTTTCGGTAAAAGTGTAGTAAAATTAGGGGGAAAATTCCCGTTTGTCAGCCTTTTTTGGCTAAGTTTATTGACTTTTTTCCTTCTCTTTTCATCCCCCCACCAACTTCCTATGAATTCATTTAACCTTCCCACCCACCAAGAAATCCTGGAACCGCCACTGTATGGAGACACTGCTGCTTGGCTATGTTAATGCAGTTGTTTATTGAGTGTACACTGTACACCTTTGTATAACATTGATGATTTTATATCATAGTTGCTTTTAGTGTTTGACTACTGCAATTCCTTCATTGTATACAATACTTAATAGTCGGTGCGCTGTAAATCTAAATTCCTGAGATAGTTTGCTTGTTTTTCCCCATAGATCACAATCGGTGTAAACTGTTGTTGTAAAGCACTCTCGATTGACAAGAGCAGACGACAGCCGTATCTCTCTATTGGGTTGAGTGATGCAAAGTTACGATGATTCAGATATTTAATGTTTCCACATCTGCGTTCTACAGCTACTGAAGTCTGGCATCTATTTCTAGTTAACAGGTACTAATCTCCATGATCTATAGATCACAAATTGATATCTATTATTGTTAAATTATTATTATTATTATTATTATTATTATTATTATTATTATTATTATTATTATTAGATTATTAAACTGAGTGGGGTGGTGCAGAAGATATTGCAGGTGATAATGATAACTGCTGTTACTGGTGATAATGATATGACAATTGCAGTGTAGATTTTTCCTTTGCAGAATAGATTTTGGTGTTAGCTCTTTTGTTTGTTGTTCAATTTCTTTTTCTCTTCAGCTGGTCTTGACACTTGTAGTGCAGACTTTGATAAGCCGTATGATTGTTCATTTTGTGGATAAAAGCATGAAATTTTGAACATTGACACTTCTTATAATTTAGTAACATTCTGTCCAGAGGCATTCGAATAAACTTAGGGGTAGGGGTACCCCTAGGGGTAGGAGTATGGGTACACCGAGAGGAATGGCTAGGGGTAGGGGTACCCCTAGGGGCAGGAGCACGGCATTCAGAATTTTGCCTATCGTATTCTCTAGTGCGTAAATTGGACATTTTAAAGAACATTTTTAAACTACAGAGAATGGTACTGGCAGACGTGTGAACGGCTAACACTTTTGACAGGTAAGAGAATAGCACCTGCTAATCAAGTTTTTTTCAAAAATTAGGGCACTATCTCTTGTATATCAAAAGTGCTTGGCATTCAGAATTTTGCCTGTGTATTCTGATTTGATGCGGAATTACCCTTTTCGTATTTTAGTTTCAGAGGAAAAGTGAAATGAAATGATAATATTCATATCTGTACACTCTATAAGCACAATTGTTACTTAGTATTGTTTATTTGACACTGTATTGATTGTCATTTGTCTACGTACTGCAGCTCAATCGGAATTTTTTTTTACAAATTATCATGAAAATTGATGGTGCCTAATTGCATGGTAAAGGATAAGAAAAACTTGTGCATACTTCGGGGAAATTGTTCAGGGCCATGTACCCTATAACTGTGCCAGGTGGCATGCTTTTATCCAGAAGTGAACGATTCTTGGCTTTTATGGACTTTAACCACTGAACTATTGGAGAATCTAAGTCCGTGGGCGTCGTTTGACCTGTTTTTTTTGCACCTGTATTCAGAGTGGGCGATTGGAACAAGTGCTCTCAGGGTAGAAAAATAAGTGTCAGGTATTCAGCACCTGTTGGAAGGCTATCATTTTTGAATAACCTTGAGAACCACTAGAACCTATGTTGGCTCTTGTTGATTAGTGGTATTCAGAGAATGATATGTGTTTAGACTTGATCCAGTGTTATTATTATTATTATTATTATTATTATTATTATTATTATTATTATTATTATTATTATTATTATTATTATTATTATTATTATTATTATTATTATTATATTGCTGTTGTTGCTGCTGCTGTTTACTGTGCAAGTTTTACATTAATAATATACATAATTTTAATATTTGGCCACATGGTTTTTCTTGCACATATGGATCCTACTAAATCACTCTACCACACTTATTATTATAAATTTTCATCATCATCATCATCATCATCATCATCATCATTGTAGAAGCTTCTGCTGAAAGAAATACTTAAAAGCTTGATTCCTTTTGTTTGATTTTTGTTTCTCTGGGTTTTGTGAACTTGTTGACAGCCAAAACTATTGATTAGCCTTTCAGGCTAAAGAAGAGTGATGGTTATGATGATGAACCTGTTCTACTTTTTCCACTATCTAGTTCTTACCTGCAGATCTGTATTTCCAGGTCAATTTTTGTGTGTTTAAAATGATGCATCAGGTTTCGGGCTATTTAACTGTCTTTCTCCAGATGGTTGGTTAACAAGTGTTGATGAGCAGTGCCTTTGGGAAATCAGATTTGATTTAGACAGAACCTTTCCTTGAATGACATGTTATGTCTCGTAAATCTTTCTGTATTTTTATTTATATAATTTGCAGGCAATTCCGATGAAAGGTTTCCCACGCTGTGTTAGTTGCACTAAGTGATGTTCGGGGTTGGGGGTGATTAATATCACATTCAACTGTTTAACGAATCCTGCTGTTGCATGCTGTATATTAGTTGTTAAATACAACGCTTGTTGACTTTAGTACCGTTGTGTTGTTTGTTGAGTGTGGTCGATTAATTATGAATGTAGCGGCTTCTTTGTTGCTACTTTTACGGGTGTGTTGGATGTGTTGTGCTGCCACTGCAAGTGATGCTTAGCTGACCGATTGTGGAAGCAGTCACCGTTGATGAGATTCCTGTTTTTTTAATTCCAGAGTTCTGCTATTTTATGGATGGCCCCTTCTCACAGTTGCTGAATTATGGTACAGAAAAGCTAAGACTCGTTGCAGGCAATTTGTGCATGCAAAATATGCGGACGTTTGCAGCAGTTTCTTTGTGCGTTTTTCAGATTTCGGAAATGACAGACCGAGACACGGAAAATTTGCCTCTGAATGACGAGTTGGGTCTGCGGCAGCCGCCGCCTTACCCGGGGCCGACGAAAGGCTGGCAGCAGCAACCAGGTACCGGGGCCTCTGGCGCGGGTGATGATGATGATGATGCTCTGTAATGTCTGGTTGAAACCTCAGTTGCACATGTCGGCGGCGACGGCGGCGGTTTCTTTGCTCTGTGAAGTTTTCTGGGTGTCGGGTGCCACAAAATGGATAGCAAATTGATTGATTTATAGTCTTTGATAATAACAGCACAATGTTCTAGAAAGACTGCTTTCCATGTTGACGACGACGATGGTGGTGGGGGTCATGATGATGACGACGACGGCGATGATGACGACGACGATGATGATGATGATGATGATGATGATGATGATGATGATGCATAACAGCCGCTTTAGGAAAAGTTTCACTCAGATTAGCAAGCATTTGAAACTTAATAATGATGATGGAGGGAGGAGGAGGAGGAGGAGGAGGAGGAGGAGAGGGAAAAGTAGGCGAAGGAAGCTCTAATGGGAAAATGAAGATGATGATCCAGAGGGTAAAGGAAATGATAACAAGTAGATGAAGATGAAAATGGGAAAATGAAGAAAAGCAGTCTAAGAGCTACATTCAAGAAATGGGAGAACTGAAATAGTCAACGTTGGGAAGTTGAACGATGAGATGTTGGTTTTCTTTTCCTCTTAATATGTTCTCCAAGAGACCTTTTGTCCCATGCATTTAGTTTGGATCAGGGAAAGACGGGAGCTGGGTATGGAGGAGGTAGAGGTATTAGCAATTGTCCTGGCAAATATGCAACCCATGTCTTTGTTTTGCTATTTAAGTCTGGAGTGCAGAGAGGAAAACATGTCTTTTTCTGGAGAAGTTAATTAGACTTTTTTCATGACCCGAGTTGTTGGAGCATAGTTCCAAGCACCAAGGTTGGGTAGAAGTGTGTGGCAAATGTAAAGCAGTTGGAACGTTCTGAACTATTTAAATTTTATTTCGTTTTATCAGAGTGGAAATAGCTCCTTTCTGGTTCAGAATTTTCAAATTGTTATTTACCGTCGGTATCGCCGCTGATCGCGTCCGTCGGTGAGGAAAGCCGCCTTGTGCGCCTACAAAGAATTCTGCGAAATATTTCATGGAATGTTTTCTGGCAAGGATGGCAGTGTAAGACACTGTTTACTAAGTGGAATGCCGGGGAACAGATTGCGGAATTTCTGCGACCGTTGAGTGAATAAAGCGGCCGAGAGATAATTAGATTCCTTTTTGTATTTTTGCTTCTGGAAATTATCTGTGCAAAATTCCAGTTTTCTCAAAGGCTTCTCTCTCTCTCTCTCTCTCTCTCTCTCTCTCTCTCTCTCTATATATATATATATATATATATATATATATATATATATATATATATATATATATATATATATATATATATATCTGGATAGGAATGAATATGCTACACACAACCGCACGCATATATGTGTGTGTGTATATATGTGTGTGTGTGTTTGTGTGTGTGTGTGTGAATAGAACTTTATCAGAGATGCTAGTGCATGCCTTAAACACATACGTGGGCGATCATTGGCCATAAATTTCTTAGGCATGTATTACCAACTTGAGCCATTAAATTCTTTTAGAGATTGTAGGCAAACTTATTAGCGGTGAATAGTTGGGATTTTCGTGCTTTTTAATCAGGTTTCTGGTTCGAATTTGACCGCCTGTTTTTTCATTTCTATGCAGTGTGTTTATTTCTGTTGCTTAGAATTAAATTATCTGATTTTATTTTGTGAATACAGAGTTCATGACCAAGTTATTGAATATAGTAACCTTCTTATTTTATTAGTACTTCTCTGGCTGTTTTATCTTCATTTCCAATCGATTTTCAACTATGCTTGTGTGTTTATTAGTATTTTGAGTTCTGTTTATGGGTCTACTTAATAAATTTGTAATTTCATAGTTTTATGGCTTACTTGATTTATTTGCATGTAAATAGAATAGATGATTTTGACGTCGTCTTTGTTTATTTCTCCATTCCCTGTCCATCTTGTTTCACATAATCCCAGTATTGTCCATTTAATTCTTCTTAACTGATGTATTAGTATATCTAATTGTCCTGTTTGGTTCAGAGTTCTTACATTCCATGTTCCTATATATATGTCTTTTTTGATATCCAGAAATTGCAGTTTCTGTCTTTGTCTTTTTAAAGATGCCTATAAGAATAGATGCCTATAATGGAAGTTTTATTTGTCTGCTTGTCTGTTTTTTCACACATTTTCTATTTGCATGCTAAGCTAAATATTTAATGACTTAAATTGCTTCTCTGTGTGTTTAGCTTACAGTCAGAGTTTCTCTGGCAGTGAGACTGGGATGGAAAATCTGTCGTCTACTGAGAACCTCAGCTTTCCAGCAAGGCAGGATCCACAGGGAGAGGAGCAATCGCGCGTCCTGCAGGGCTTCGGAGATGGAAATCCACCTCCGGGCGGTGGAATCAGCAGCTGGTCGTCAAGTCCCGGTCTCAGCGGCAGCAAGGCGTCCCTGAACTCGGGAACCTCTGTTGACGTCACCACGCCGTCACTGTGCGTCACCGGTGACGCGACACTGAGTTTAGGCAACGAAGTGGGGGGCGCTGATTCCCGGGTCGCAACCGACCGCTCGTCGGAGATCTTTCTGTCGCAGTCTCCCGTCGGTCAGCCACCCAGTTATGCCTCTGCTCAGCCCGCGACGAGACACGCAGCGGGTCAGACCGGCGCGGGCGTCGCTTCTACTTCGGTGTCGCCGCTGCTGATGCGCTCTTCGAATTCTCTCATAAGCCAGCTGCTGCTGTGTTCCTCGGAGAATTCCCATCTTCGAAACCTGCTCCAGAACCGATGTGCTCACAGTTCTGCGGCGGAGACCACTGCTCTGTCCGAGTCGAAGACTCCGACCAAGAACGGCGACGATTCGAAGAAATTGCCGTTTGAGCAGTCGGCGTCGGTCGAAGGAAGCTGTGACCAACCACACGCACTGTCTTCTGCAGTGGGCATCTCGTCTGAGGGTGATGACGATGGCGGCAAGATGGCCGGCGGCGGCGGTGGTCCAAAGCCAAGAAGTGGTCGCGTTGCCAGGGCAACGAGTGGCAGCCCGAACGGCGGTGCGGAGAGCAGAAGCGTGAGAAGCCGTCACAGCGTCATGCAGACCGTTTCCGGCGGCAGCGTTGTCGTCGCCCAGTCGAAAAACGGCGCGCCGGTTCGCGACCTTCAGAGACCGTCGACGGCGCCGTCTGCTCACCAGGTGGCAGCAGCGGCATCCGGCGTGAGATTCGCGGGCAACGACTGTCTCGAGTCCTCCTCGGCAGATCCGGAGATGAAGACCTGTGTCGGGTCTCAGCCGGACTTGACTCGTGCGGCCGAAGTCGCGTCGTCGTGGAACGGGGCGGTGCAGGGGGTGTCTGCAAAGGTTGTTACCTCGGTCAGAGGTCGTGAACTGATGAGGCTGAGTTCATACTCGACCGCACAGCAACCCGCTCCGTGTCTTCTGCCGGCGCCAAAGCAGGCTCCACAATCGAATGGAACTAAAAGATCGTCGGCAAAACATAGGCAAGTCCTTTTCAGTCTCGACTGCTCTATTTTGTCATCATTTCAGGTCTTGTCTTCTTTCACCGTAAACAGTTTGACTTAACCCAGTGTTGTACTTTTGTCCGCTATTTTATTTTTACGATGAACTTTACTATCCAGTTCTCAGAAAAAACATCTTCTGGACCTCGACCACGCTGCCATCGCGACCCGTGCGACGGAAATGGTCGAGCGGCTGTCCGAAGAGAATCAGGCTTTACGTCAGGAGCTAAGCAGCTACTACAAGAAAGTGAGCTCTCTTGAAAAAGTAAGTATGTATGTTTTTTTCATTTTGCTTTATTTTGCTCATTATGTAGAAATTTGCATTCTGCTGATGATCTTACCTTTACCTCTTACTTTTAATTTTGTATTTTAGTTTGAAAGTGAAATTTTTTTTAAATTTGTGGGTTTAAAGTATTCTTTAGCCACTTGTTCTTGCTGTAGCCCACCCTGAAAAATTAATAATCAATAAAAATTTTCTCCATCCATCAATTAATCCTTGTGTTTGATGCAAAATATTGCTGATAGCAATATATAATAACATATGCTTGATGACTAACATAGTCTTATACAATTTGGGCCTTCGTCATCCAAACATCTTATTTTAGGTGGAACATGAAATACAGAAAGTCAGTGATGCGTACGAAGTCCTTGTTTTGCATTCACAAAAGCGCGAAAATTTGGAGAAATTGATGAGATATAAGCTCGAAACAGAAATACAAAACATGAGCGAAATAAACAAACAACTTAAAGGTATTGTTATATTTAATAATAAGATCTTGATTTTATTTTAACATATGATCAAATGTACAGGGTGCTGCAAAAAAAACTGGATATCGATTCATGAAAAAGTTTCAGTCATTTAATTTTTTCCTTATCTTTTTTCAATTGTAACCGATCTTAATGCAACGTGAATTTGATTATGTGTGTTTATGTGCTTTAATTTGTTTTTTGAAGAGCATCTAGAAAGAAGTATGCTCCAGCTGCAGCAGAAGAAGCAGGGCCATTGCGCACCTGAGCTGGAACTGAAGAGAGAGCTTCGTAGACAGGATGCCTTCATTGCTAAACTCATTGTGAAAAGTATGGTGAAACCTGGCATCATTTTTTCTATGCCATACCTCTCCCCGTTTCTCTCTGTCTCTCTCTGTGTCTCTGTCTGTCTGTCTGTCTGTCTGTCTGTCTGTCTCTCTCTCTCTCTCTCTCTCTCTCTCTTGCTCTTTCTGAACACAGTATTAATTCTAAGTATAATGAGAATTCTATTGGTGATTTGTCATTAATTGAAACTGCTGAAGTCTGATATTGTCTGCTGCAATATTTTCTAAGCAAATTAATTAATTAACCAAGTCTGCTGGTAAAAAGAGTGTTGTTGACAAGAGGGGATAAACACAGATTTAGTCATCAGCTTTCAAATTCTGTGGTTATTTCTAATGGGCAATTTATGAGCAGTTTTTCATACTTGATTAATGTGTTTGTTTAATGACATGTTTCATAAGTATTTGCACGTTCGCTTTTGAAACAGAAAATATTTTAAAGAAATTAGGTATTAAAATTGGTTTGAGCGGTATTCTACCCTCTGACAATATTTAACCGGCTGGCATTTAGATTACCTTTGAAGTAATTTGAAATCTGTCGAGCGGTGTTTGATTACTTTCTGTGTTCTTGTTTAGATCGTGAATTGGAGATGGAAACATCTGTACAGCATTCGAATTTGCAGAGTCAATCAAAGCAAATTAGATTTCTGCAAAATGCACTTTCCGAGCGACAGATGGATGTCGGTAGATGCGAGGAAGAGGTAATTTATTTTCTATTGAAATATTAATTACTGATTTTTTGGACCCCACGGTACTTAGTTCGTGAAAGACTTATGAAAATGATTACAGATTAAAGTTCTGCTGTTTGTTCAGACAAATGAAAAGTTAGATGCTCATTTTTCCTATTTCTATTTCTTTTAATTCAAATGCTCAATTTTGTTATGCTGTGTTGGGGCACGAAAAATATTAAGTAGAACTTACTTGTAGCGTACTTGGCGGGTCTGTAAAATTTAGTACGTAATATCTGAGGTATGTTGTATCAAATGAGAGATCCAATATGGTAGCACTTCACACCGAACCGTACATTGTGGTACCTTAAAGCCGAGTGTGTGCTATAACCGAGTCTGTTATATGGCGAAGATCTACTGTAGGTCATTTTCTTGCTGGATTTTCTCTTGAAAGTTCTCCTCGTAGAGTACAAGGCATGATTCCATTGCTATTGTGATTCCAGCTGGAAGAACATCGGACAGGGGACCATGGAGGCTCCGACCTACAGCTGACAATTTCCGAATTCCAGCTGATGACGGAAAAGAGCAAAGGAGGCGCTGAACGAAGACTCGGAGCAAAGATTGATGAGGATTATCATGTGCTTAGAAATCAACAGGTTCAAAGCTTTCAAAATGTCCCTACACTGTATTCGATCTCTTTTATTGTGCTGTTATGCAAGTGATAAACTTTATCAAACTAGCCTCCCTTCTTATAAAAAAAATAATAGTGTTATGGTCTGAATAGTGCTGTATGATAGATAAGTCACAGCAGTAGGTGCTGGAACATCAGATTAACTGAACGGTACATAGAACGGAAGTTTTTTAGGCATCTTATTGCCTGTTATTGGTCGTTTGAATTTTTGACTGCATGGATATCTAAGAGTCAGCACTTGGATGAATAACATCTGGTGATTGTTTTCACTGGTTTCACTTTCACTAATTAACTAAGATAGAAACATCATCATCATAACAACAGGCGGTCAGAAGTTTAACTGAAACCATACACTTGGGATTTCACCGTATTTCTGGTTCCTAGAGAAGTTTCCCATAATTATGAATCGTAACTTGACAGACAGGCCCGTGTGTGTGTTTGAGTAGAATTCTGTTGTTTATTTAAGAAATGTTTATTTAGAATTGTGTTCTGAGTTTGGATGTCGAAACGTTGCAGTGCGACACCGACGATGGCATTTCGTCCGACTCGGAGTCCCCTACAAGTATCCACAGTCTCATCCGACAGATGCAGGAAAAAGAGCGACGTATTCTGCAGTTGGAAGCAGAAGTCGCAAAAGTGAGTTCGTCAGAATTTCACAAATACTAGTGAACTATGAATGCCTTGTCTTCAAAATGACTAGACAGCAGTGTCTGTAATATCGAAATTAGACGTCTAGTTTGCATAATCGTGTTTCACCTACAGCATTGCTGCATGTATGCATTTAAGGTAATGTAGCAAAGCATTTATTTATAGAACATTTCCACAAAAATACTTTGAATGGGAAATAAATAGGTTGTGAAGCATTTGGGGAAGATGCATACATGGATTGTGCTGAATCAAAAGCATTTGTACAGCACTGGTATATTTGTCTGATAAAGGTCTAACAAATATTTCACATCTGCATATTTTACTGTCATCGATCAATCAATCCTTTCCCGCTTGACCTGGCTCTAATTTGGATTGGATTTGGTGCACCAATGGCTGATGGTAGTGGCACCTTAGAAATTGATTGATTGTTTGAATGATTAACGGGGAGGAACTGGTTTCCTATATAGTCCATAGTAAGAAGTAGTCCATGAAGACATATCTATTTAACATTTAATTTCAATTTATGTAAAGTGCTCTTGCTTTTTGCATCAAGCTATGTTATAGCGCTATAGAAATTGTCTAGATGATGATGATAATGATGATGATGATGATGATGATGATGATGATGATGATGATGATGATGATGATGATGATGATGATGATGATGATGATGATGATGATGATGACAAGGTTTTGCTGTTCCATTGTATGTAACTCTTGCTTTATTGATTGATTTGTTGATTGATTAACATGGATTGGTTTCCCAAAGTGCATATTAACAGGGTTTTGCTGTACCATTGTATGTAATTCTTGCTTTAGTGGGAACAGAAGTTTGTCGATGAAGCTATATTTAGACAGTTGGCCCTGGAAGCGATATCTGTGCCAAAGTCAGTACTTAATTCTTTCTCTTCTTTCATTTTGGTTTTTTCTTTGTAAAATTCGAGGCCAGAATCTGAGATTATGTGTTGTTATAAAGCTGGTTTATTTTTTAGGACAGTTTATGGTGTGATGATGATATTGATCCTAAATCATTTAAGAAACCATATGAATTCAGTTTTATGTATGGTGTATAAAATATACCGTACATGGCTGAAAATAATCGAGAAATTTGTTAAAAGTATAACTTGACTGTTGGTATGTTTGGTATGAAATTCTGTATGCTGAATTAACAATTTCTTCTCTTTTTTGCCTCTGTTATTTCATCAAAATATAAGTATATTCATCGGAAACACAATTGAACAGATGGTTTTTTACCACTGGTACATGAAGCTGTGGGGGTGTTGTTAGCCCATTCTTCTGACCTTCCACCCCTCCTGACTTTACCGCTTGTGGTGTTACCTTTTTCTGAAGGGATGGTCGTGCTGTTAGCAGCGAACCAAACCTTGTGAACGATTCTCGCCGTCGGGCAAGACTTAGTTCAGACAGAGCGGCGCAATCGAAGGAGTCATACGAAGCAAATCTCCATTTTGCTGAAAAAAAGGAAATTCGATTGGCTCGGGCTCTCATCTTGTGTGTGACTTCTCCGTTGTTGCTTCGTTGTTGTTGTTGTTGTTGTTGTTGTTGTTGTTGTTGTCGGTGTTCTTAACTAAATGCTGCTATTTCTTCTGCTTTTGATATTTCTTTCTCATGTGTTGTTGTTGTTGTTGTTGTTTCTTGTGGTATGTTGTTATGTCATTCTTAACTCATGCCCCATATTTGGCGGAAATCAGTTGTAATTTCATCACATTTTTTCATGAAAAGTGAAGATTTGTAGGAAATGCAGTTTGAATTACAGAATGCATGCTCTAATTTTATTTTTAAAAATTTGCCATTTGACTCTTAAAAATGGTGATCTTTAATTTCTGTTTTCAAAGAATTTTGGATGTCTTGGCAATTCCCGCAATTTTTCTCGATGCGTTTTGCCCATCCAATTAGTCTGCAGTTTACTGATTGACTATTTGGTGTCTGACCCAATATTTTAAAATGTTTATGACAATTTGTAAGATCTGATATTCAGGTAGATATTTTAAATATGGTTTTTCCTCTATTCACCCTCTATTCTATTCACCCTCTATTCACGTCCATGAAACTCTATGCGTCAACTTTTCTGGACTTAACACTTTTTGAATCGTTCTTTGATGACTAACCGCACTGCTGCTGTTGCACAAAATATTCGTCTAGTTGTTGGAATTTGCATTTGCGTTATTATTACTTTGAGGAAACTAATGCTAACAGCCTAACACCTTTTACTTTGTTGTTGTCATGCATATGTGTGTGTGTGTGTGTGTGTGATATTGGTATAGACTTTTCCAGGCCTGTAGAGTACGAGTTGGTAGAGTCAGCACAATTTTTAGTTCCTGGAGCTCGAGTGAGAAGCTCTAATAAGTGGAGTTAGTGATAGTTAGACTAACTCTCATGCCATTGAATTCTGTGATAACATGCAATCATTTTTAAGGACAAAATTACAATTAAAATTGTGGTAGAGATTTTTCCATCTGTAAATGTTACTGAATTGTGAAGAGTAGAGATAACACTATGACTGCAATGGATCAAATTAACAAATATTAATAATAATCTGAATTTACGTTTGATTCGACTCAGCCAAGGTATAAAACTCGTCCGAAATTGAAATTGTGATATGGTCTCATAAGACTTATTATAAGTCATTCACTTGCCATTTTACTGAATGACTTAACATTTTACTGGATGACATGAATTTTAGATCAAATATTGAAAAGAGACAAATGATTTGACGCTTAATTATTCTGTAGGATACGGAATCTGCAGGCGGAGTTGGCCGAGAAAGAGATGCTGATCAAGATGCTCCAGCATCACGCATCGCTGAGTCGCAGCAGCAGCAGCATCAGCAGCCTCCTCCTGCCATCGGCGTCATCGCCGCCGCTGCACTCCCCCCACCATAGATCTCCGACGAGAACTGCATACATGATGTCTATGTCGGTTCCCGCGTCCAGTGCTACGTCGCGGCAAAGCAGCCAGGTGGACAACGACCAGGTGTACGTCTGCGCGAGCAGAGAACCAGTGGATCAACATCCAATGCACGTTAAATCAAGTGAGTCTCTTCTTCTTCTTCTTGTGTACCCTCTTTGTACATGTAGGATTGCTTTTGTATTCTTTAGATTTGCGTGTCGGTTGATTTCTTTGCTCGTGAACATCTTTGTCGGCCATCTTTAAAGTCAGCCTTCGCTGGAAAATCGAATAGTCTTGCTGTGGCAAGTCCGGTTGTGTAGCAGATCCAAAAATCTGAGATGAATCATCACTGGATTTGGTATCACCTGGTGGGATAAAGCCATGGTATCACACCCCCTCCCCCACAAGAAAAAAGAAAATTACACCATGGACCTCTTTGAGTCCTCCTTTACCGCCTCATACTTTCAAATGGGATTGCTAATTCGCCTATTTAACTTACAGGCGCCAAACGTTTTGGTGTCGCACCCTTGTGGTGTTGTAGTTGGTGTCATCGGTGGCCCTGCAACCCCACAGTGATGCCACTGAATGCACTGAAATGGCAATCTGTGCGTGCACTTAATAACCCTATAATTGAGTATGCCGTCATTTATTACCAGGCTATAACGCACTGAAGGATTTCAGAAACAGGATAAATCCTGAAAATAGAATTATTGCCTTGACATACAATCATGTCGCATATCAGGAGTAGCGTTGGTAAAAGATGCCGTTTGTGTTTATTTCCTGTTTATTAATAGATAGTGCTACAGGAATCCTGGGAAATGGATCCAGTGCACAGTCTGTTCACAGCCTGGAGCTTCAGTACCAAGCATCGCCACAGGTCTGTAATGGCTGGCACATAGCACTAGTAGCTATGCAAATGGGACATAGGCATCTAGGTTATTGAATGCAGACAGTTAACATCTGTGGTTTTCACACAGGCTTACTTGCCTCCTAAAGCACTTAAAATCACATTATTATTATTATTATTATTATTATTATTATTATTATTATTATTATTTACAATTACGTGTCTTGAACTTGTCACTAAGCAGTCCTGATCTAATTCGTTTTTCACTAAGCAGGTGTTGTGTGTGTCTTGACTTTGCATGACGCTTGAAAGCACTCACGGCAGTCGTAGTGAGAGCTTATCCATTTGAGTGCCCACCCAGATGATGTGCCACATAAATACCTTGTTACATTTACTTTACGTTACTTCTGTCGTAATTTTTGTTTCCTTTATCGCAGTCTGCCTTGCTGCTTCCCCGCCCCCACGCTGACTGATCTCTGGAATTGATCTTGCCTGGCTGACCACAAAACTTTGGCTATAGCTATTTCAACTGCAGATTAAGCGCCTAGGAATAAGCAGCTACTATGACGTCTGCTTTTGAAATGTGCCTTGGAAATTCACAACGTTTTACTTACCTGCCTACTTAATTTATGCGACTGTTTTTTTTGTAGGTGTTGTCGTACGGGAGTTCACAGTCTTTGCAGTGCGGTTGCGATCAGATGAAGCACTGTCTCTGGCACGTATAGGCCGTACTGTACTTCTACGTTGTCTCCTGGTCACATGTTTATATTTGCTCTTTTGTGTGGATTGCTTTCTCACTAACGTGGATATGACCCGAGAGATTGTTTGTTATAAGTCCTAGTTAAAGTCCTTAGGAGTCAGGGTGGTGTTTGTGTCTGGCTTTTTCATTTTGGGAGTTTTTTCGTACACTTTTTATTGATTAAACTGTGGAGTTTTTGTTTGCGTTTATGTTGACAAATGTGTGTCCCAAAAGCCAAATGGCTTTTTGCGTTGGTCAGACAGTTAAATATCCATCTCAATTATTCTATGACAACTGATTTATATTCTATCCAAAACATTTCTACTGCAGGGTAACAGGAGACTAGAAAGTTTTGGAATTTTAATAATTTAACTATTTCATTCATTACTGTGTTTTATTTATAATATTTATAAACATATTTATTTGTTTGTTAGGACACAATGCCCTTCTTAATTATCTTAATTATTGTTTTTGACGTGAATGTTTCATATTATTCTTTATTTTGAGCTCCTTTTAAATTATAAGTGGAAGCATTGTGATTATTAGAGGAAAAAAAGGAAAATGCACCCTTGTTCTTTTGATAAATATTTGCGATGGAACTGCATTTGACAGCCCTGGTAACCTGGACATTTCTTCTGGAGGGTGGAAATATCTTCAAAGGCAAATGTTTCACGGTACGGCATTTGCCGTAAAATTCTTGACTAGACCTAAAATGTGAACTGTCTGGCAGAAGCATTTATTTTTTAATTGTTGTATAAATTGTGAGTCGTGTATCTTTTGATGATCATCTCATTGTACATATTTCAAGGACTAAGTACAATGTTTTGGTTTGGCTTTGTCTACAGCTGCCTTTAAGTCTGTGCAGATAAAAAATTGTACAGCGATTCGCATTCTTTGCTGTTAATTTAAAGACTTGTCTGATTAATCTTAATCTTCTCAGTCTGCTGATAGTATGATCCTTTTGGATGGATGGGATTGTAAATGACTTTGTTTACATATCTGTGTGTGATAATATTTTCTGATTGAGGGAAGGAGGAGAGAACGGTCATATTGGTACCGAGACTTAGCAAATTATCAAAGAAATTATCATAATTTTTAATGTGGTCTAGAGTTGTAAGACCAATTCTTCTATTCACCTGGCCATGGTAGTAGGTATTTAAAGGGGGTGCTGTTGCAACTGAGTGTCTTACAGTGGTTGGTGATTTTGATTTTGACGGATCATGCCTACTATTTATTGACTGGCACATGATCCCTACCAGAACATTTCTCTGGCACACTTTTAGCAACAATAATTGTACTTCTGATGGGAGTGTTTTATCCAGACTCCAGGCCTTTGGGGGGGAAATTGACTTGGCTGAGGGGAAGGGGCACAGTTAAATGCATGTTTTTCTGTGGGGATTTGGGGATTTTGAGGTTTGGGGGGGATCTTCCCCTAACAGGCCTGGATAAAGCACTGCCTAATGGCTAACACAACCCCGAGGTAGTGTGGCAATTACAGGTTTTGTGCTATGTTATACTATAGCTGTCCATCTTTACTTTACAGGACTTCCCTTTCACAAGTAACAATTATTGTAAAATCTGTTTTAGGCAATTGAATACCGGTATTTATAATTAACAAAATATTCATATTTATTGGTTATTTTGTACATTTTTGTGCGTGGAAGAAACTGGTTTATTTAAAAAATGCGATACCTTTGATGGTTCAGGCCTCACCCTGCGGCTAAATGTTTACACCGGTTTGCCTTTCCTTAGACTTTCTGACTTATCTTTAGTCGTGTGGCATCCCAACTACATGACTCTTCTTAATCCATCCAGGTCAATAAGCAAATTCCATTCACCGATAAAATTAGAAGATTTCCTAAAGTATTTTGTAAACAGAATATTAGAACTATTTTTCTAAAGGCAGGCACTTATTTTGAGCACTGTACTCGTCTGTAAGCATCTGTGCGCCGTTTTTATTGGTAAAAGAACTGAGATGTGAGATATTTTTTATGAGACCAAGACAAAAATAATGCAGATGATGATGTATTGCTTGCATTTGGAATGGAATGTAAAACTTTATTTTTATTGGCATGATACAGTCTTGACGTGTTAAATATGATATCTTCTGTACAGTAAATGTAGATGTGGCAGGGTATCAGATCCATGTTGTAAAGTCATACCAATCTAAGTATAGTTCCTGTAAAGATTTTACATGTGTTGCTATGCATATTGGTGCTGAAGAAAAAGGTGCTTTTATTTATGATGATTTGTTTTAAGGGTCTAACAGCCATTTCTGAATTTTAATGTATGGCATTCATGTAATTTGTTGCAGGACTGCTTGCTAAGTTTGAGGAATGTTTGCATAAGCCTCAATGGATTTTTAAATGCTGCTAAATTTTCTGAAATCATTTAAATCAATTGCAAAAGCTTGTAAGGTATTGTGGTACCTACCTAGTACCTAGAGTCATCATTGAGCATTGATATTGGCAAAAGGATATGTATAATTCGATGCAGTGATTGGTAAATTAAATTTAAAATATTTTGGGATTGAAACCTGTATGGTTTATTTCCTATATGAAGATGCTGTTGTGTTTCTTCATGTTGTCTCGGCATTCATTCTTAGTTGTGTCTTTGGGAGGACGAAGTGTTTTGCCTTCCGTCTTAATGGTCACTGAAGATCAGGGACTTATGTCAGGTTAGCACAGCCACTCATCATCATCATCATCATCATCATCATCATCATTATCAACTCTGCTTATTTTACGCCAAATCATATTCATACGCTTGATGGTTTATATGTCTAGGTGTGTTGTTGATTATATGAATGTATGTGCACATGCAAATATGTACATTATTCACATTGCATATCTTTATTTTATTATTTTGTTGCTCTGAACCTAAAACCGTTCTCAGTATAAGTAATCATCTGATACATTTTTAGCCAATCATTATGCACATTAAGGGCATTTTAGTTAGTGGGCCTTTAATGTGTGGTTGGTTCTTGTGTTATTACCCGGTATATTTATGTAATGAGTTTGCTGAACCCACAACTTCCTTTTCTTCGATTCCAATTTAAATTGTGTAGTTTTGTACAGGTTTTGTTGACGTAATTGATGGACAGCCCCTATTCACTATGTAATGTGATATAATATCTTTAGAGTTCGTATAGCTGTGTTCAACTTTGAATTATATGCTTTGGGATTTAACTGTGAGTTGGAAAGTCACTTTGTAAACCAATACCAAGTTATTCTACCAGACATGTTGTTCTTGCTGTTGTTGTTGTTGTTGTTTAAGCGGTCAGATTAATGTGTAAAATCTTAACATATCAGTTACATTAATGATTATCGTGTATTTATAGGCTACTGACTGGTCACTAAAGTGGGTGGCAATGGTTTCGAGTTTCGACAGTACTGAAGGCAACACCCGATGTTCTCCTGAAGATTTTGTCGAGCACTTTGGCATCCTGCTTGCTTTTCGTCCCGCTCCGTCAAAGCCAAGACTGATATGGTGCTATATAAATGTTGTTGGTGCTAAATTATGAGAGTGCCTTGCTTTTATAAGTCACAGCATTTAAGGATTTCGTAAAATATGAAGTTGCAGATATGGTCTGTATTAATTAATGGCAGTTTTTGTAGATATATATTTTTAATTGCATCGTGGGAAAGTCAGTTTTGCCGTTATTAAATGAGATGAAAGTTGAAACAGCTTGAGTTTGTCATTCATGGAGTCTGTTGTCACGTTGACATTGAGGAAGATCTCGGTTTTTGCTTTCCTTTATTCATATTCATGGATGTCATTGTCTTGCCAGCATTAGCAATTGCTTAAAAGTTAACTAATTTTCACTATTAGTTGTTCGTTTTGTATGACAAACATCTATTGCTTTATATTCCATGTATTTTTTATCATGACGGTTGAGACAATGATTAAAAATTGAGGGGAAATGGAAATGGCAGACCCCGGGAATATTGGACTGCCACAGAAGGTTGTGTCCAGCAACTTTATACGGTGTTCCTTTTCAGAAGTGGATGCTAGTAATCCTATTTCCCACCTGTCGTTACGGTGGATGCTAATGGGCTGGAAAGATAAAAGGTGGCATCCATACGGTGGCTAGATAATATAATCAGTGTTCATGCATCTGTTGGATTCTATTTTTCATAGCGTTTCATTCAAATTTTTCAGTGCCTAATCTTGACAGTTTGTAGCAAGAGTGTTAATTTCTGTTTAAATTTCATATTCTACCATTTTGGAGTTTGTGTTTTGCTTTGTGTTATTTCCCAGAAATATACATCGTATACAGTCGAGGAATTTCTGTGTTTATGAAATTTCTGATGTTTCTGCTAATAGTTATTTCATATTTGAACTGTGCTAGAACATTGTGCAATGTTGCATACAAAATTTTTGTAGCACTAGACTATGAGAGTCGACTGCTTTCACTTGTTTGTTTTATTGAATACTTTAGATAGGATTCTTAAAGGACATATCTTTAAACTAAAGAATGCTAACTTTGTGCTATGGACGGTAGTTTCACAAATAAGATGTCTTATTAATATCTTGAGCCAGTGTCTTATCCAGACTCCGGGCCTTTGGGGGGGGGGTGAGGCTTTCAGGGGGAAAATCGACTTGGTTGGAGAAAAAAGACACAGTTCAATGCAAAATTTGTGTAAGTGCTGGAATTTTTTTGGGGGGAGGGGGAATTTCGAGGTTGTTTTTTTTGTGGGGGGGGGGGGGAATATCCCCTCCTAACAAGCCTGTATAAAACACTGTCTTTAGCTTTCTTGAAGTTTATGGCTTAGATGACATTGATGCCAACAATTGTTTTCTCTACCGTGACATAAGTTTCTGTTGTTGCTATAGTGACAGGACCGGAAATGATTTGATATCTTTATAATTTGTGTAGCATTTTCACATTTAAACTTTAATTATGGCCATTTCCTATACTGAGTTTTACCAATGTCATCTTGTCTTTGTAGAAGAATACATATTTCTAAATCTGGTGTTTGTAGGTGCTCTCGTGTGTTATACTTATCTGTATATTATTATAAAGTCTTGCAGGACGTTCGATTGCTTAAAGGACTGGATTGATGTGAGGACTTGTCCTTGTGCTGTTTGTGGCATGCATTAAAAATCAAAGAAATGAACATATATGACATTTTGTGCTTTGCAAATTCTGTGTATTTGTGAATTTCGACAAATTCTTAGAATTTAAATCTCCAATGTTGACACGTTGATTGAACTTGATTCAGAAAATAAGAACACAATATTTTTAAGAATTGAGAAAATTAAAACAGACCATAGTATTAATTTCTATGGCAGAGACCCAGTGTTTATTCTAGGTCTTCTCTGGGGGAAATTTCCACCCTCCAAAGTTTTAAAACTCCCCTCCCCCCAGAAATGTATATCTTGCATGGGGGATGGAAATCCCCCTCAAAAAAGTGTGACGACGGGGGGCTTTTATTTTTTGGAGAGGGGAAAATGTAAGGATGACAATTTTTGCTTGCCAGGGCAATTGAGAAGAGGAAAAATATTAGGGAGTTTGGAAGGATGACCTTTTTGCTTGTAAAGGTTTTTGGAGATTCAAACCTTCTCCTCCTCCCCCCCCCCATGTCAAGTTGGCTAGAATAAACATTGACAGAGACCATCGACATGTATATGGTAGATACGGAGAGACGCCATTTTGGTTGCGCCGTTATATCAAAATCGTGTGCATATTTAGTCACACGTTCTACTTTCCTTCTAATTGTTTCATTTTGTAATAATAACAATAATTAGCTAGTCAATTATATAACAGCAGCACATAATCAAAATGATATATATATACAGTACATAGTAGAACGGAGTTTGCTGTTCTAATAATCATCCTGCTCTACGCAACTGGTCATAATGTGTGATAGTTCAGCCATTTTGCAATCGTTTGCTGCAACAACGCGCTATTAAATTATAATAGAACATGTTGTATTGTAACATTTGTATAGCCCAGTTTTTTCCACTCAGAGGCGAAATGTTAGCACGACAGTAGAAACTGGATCACGATTTCAGCAATCCTACATTACGGGATACAATTTTTTCTGTTGATTCGGAGTCGTGTCGTTACTCTGTGGGCCGTAACTTGCTTGGGAATTGTTTGAGACCACGTGACCTGCGTGCTGTATTAAAGTACGTAGGCTACGTTTGTACGGTTTGTGTACGCCAGAAGTCCAGCGGAACCGGATTACTGGATGAATGGAGTAGTGAACAGGCTTTGCGAACGAGGTTGATTGATTGATTGATTGATTGTCAGAGGGGGAATGACAAGCCTGTCCTTTGCTGTTCACGTGTCACGTATAGAGACGGTCATCGTGTACTTCCCGTAACGATGTAATTGCAAATATTTGGTGTTTCGTCGTGCGGTCACGTGACGTTGTCGTGTCACTCGCGCGACGACGAGGCGTTCTGGAGTGACGCGGCGTCGTCCATGACGTGTGACGTGGACGACGACCTGGACACGCAGGAGGTCAGAAGGTCAACCGGAAGCGGAAATATGATGGTAGAGTTCTTCTCAGCCGATATCTGGGTCAGCGTCTGCAGATAGCGCAGCTGAAGGGCGTCTGCCGATTGGTTGATGACGTCTGCCGCGTCCTTCAGGGCACGTGACGCATTTTTCTCTCCCTCGGCTGCTATGACCTGAAGAGATCGAATCATGAATCCATGAATGGCATGAATGCGTGTGACTGGAAACGAATATTCGTTAATTTAACAGGCGATTATTTTGTCTAGCCTAAATCTATATGCATTGACTTCATTCATTTTTTTACTTACTTACTTACTTACTTACTTCTATCTATAAAAATGATCAGTGAACGCACATTATCATTATTATTATTATTATTATTATTATTATTATTATTATTATTATTAATATTTAGGGATGTAACTTTTCCGGGAAAGTAGAATGGCCGGAAATATTCCGGAAATTTCCGGAATACTTCCGGAAAAGTTATAAAAGCCTTCAAAACTTCTCTTTTTTAGAGGTAAACAGACAGCAGTGGACAAAATTAATTACCGCAGGTCCCACAGCTAAGAAAACGAAGTTTTATTATATATTTTTGGCACATAGGGGGGAAAATTGGTTGAAAACGGGTTCTCCGATATTTTAACGAGATCCCGCCAATTTAAGTATTCTACTTGCTGCTCAGGGAACCAGCTTCACCTTATGAATATTCACGATTTTGTCGCATCGAGTGCTGGCGAGAGTGTGAGACTATGGGTAAATACCGTAAAATAAACAAGTGTTTAGTTTTGTTTTGTGACAATTCGTTAATTTTTCGCCGAACATCGAGATTTATTATAGTTTTAACAAATCAGACAGCAAAACGGCGTCGCGTACTCTGGTAACTGGTTCTCTGCGACTTCCGACTCAGACATTATATAGCGCTACCATACTGACAGTTGTTAACTTGTTAACAAATGCCCAACAAATTAATAGTTATAAATAGTAATAATGATAAAAAATAATAATAGATATCAGTAATAGTAATCAATAGTAATAAATACTAATAATAAACAGTAATAATAATTATAATAAATAACATTAATAATCAACTTTTCCTTTCCGGAAAAGTACCTCAGAAATTTCCGGAAATTTCCGGAAATTTCCAGAGGAAATTTCCGGAAATTTCCAGAGGAAATTTCCGGAATTTTCCTAACTCACATCCCTATTAATATTACTACTACTACTACTACTACTACTACTACTACTACTACTACTACTACTACTACTGCTACTACTACTACTACTACTACTACTACTACTACTACTACTACTACTACTACTACTACTACTATTAACATAGAGCAGATGGCGCCATGCATACCTTGGCCCTTGCTTCTCTCTGAGCCTCTGCTTCGGTCGCCATCGCCCTCTGCAGCTGAACCGGAAGACGAACGTCTTTGCTAAAGATTTATTTGACACGTCAATGACGTCACGAAATACGTGCTACTAGAGTTCAAGGCAGGCGATAAACCGTCGCTTTGCCGCCGAAAATCGTGAAACGAGATTAATCTTTTATTGGGAAAAATCAACAAATATTACTCCGCCTAACCCACGGGTGTCAAAACCTTGGCCCGCGGGCCAAACTTGGCCCGTGGGATGATTTTACTTGGCCCGCGAAAATATTAGCGTTTTAATTTTTTTTTATAAAAAATGTTTACTAAAAGTTTATGTGTGAAATTGGCTTGATTTAAAATCTTGTTTGGCTTGAGAAATTGGTTTCGTGCAGAATATTTTTGAATTTTAAAAATTGCTTTGATGTAGAATCGTACATCCTGTATTTTTCAGGCGTGACAAATAAATGGAAGAGCGTAAATCTTTATTTGGTTTTGAGTTTCGTTGGTGATGACTGAACTATTATATCGACGTGCTACATCAACAGCGGGAGATTACTGCAGTTAAATAGACGACAAAAATATTATGAAATCGATTCCCTGTTTGACATTAGCCTAAGGAAGGACTATTGTTACAGGCTTACAGCAAGCTATAGATATGCAAACATTCAGAAGAGTGATGAAACCAATTAAAACCACATTTTTCTTGTGTCCCCATCTTCATTGTGTCAAATCGTTCTAGAATTGTCAATATATTCTGTCGCAATTTTATTCTAGGGAGTTCGAAATGCCGCAAAAAAGGGCGAGCCATTTCAAACCACCGATCTTCGCCACCAAGACAAAATTTCGAACGCATTATCTGCATCGTTCAGCGTTGAAAATCTTATTTTTAATGGATCGAATTTTCTTGGCCTCTGAATGACTCCCCAAACCCCCCTCTGACCCAACTCGAAGGCATGATGGCACCTCCACAGCAGAGGGCTCTCGGCATAGCAGCAATATATAGACAGTGCATTTAATTTGATAGAAGTATATAGTCTCACATCTCCACCCTCTCCACCTGAACACCCCACGGATCGGTGCCATCGTCAAGAACGTGCTGTAAAAGAATTGCATTAATCGCATTACACAAGACACACATTAAAGTAATTCCATTAAATAAGAATATATCATTATATATATATATATATATATATATATATATATATATATATATATATATAAGATTACTGTAGGTTTTTAAGAGCTGTAAAACATATATAAACATATATGCATGCCAGTGGCGTATCTATGGTATGGCAGGCATGGTAGATGCCATGCGCGGCCGCCACTTGAATGGGGATGGGGAGTGAGTGGGGGTGGTGGGGGGTGGAGGTGGGGTGGGCAAAACTGTGATCTTGCTCTCTACTCAGCGTAGAAAGAACAGAAACCGAGAAAACTGACTTTGAGCACATCATATAGACCAGTTCTCATCAATAAAAGCAAGAAAAGTGCATTGCAGTTTGAATCTTGCGTCAATAAAATGTGATGATCAAACCTGCTAATTTGATTTTCTAACCCCCACCCCCACCCCTGCCACGGGCGCCGAAGTCCTTGGTCGAATCTGCCGAAGCGGGCTTCTGGAAGCGACAATGCCCCTCGCATTCTGTAACCCTGGCTGCCCCCCACTTAACCAGCACCAGCGCGCCGAATACGAACGGGAATCGAACCTGCATCATTGAGCTGATAGACTCGCGGTCAGTGAGGATCTCGCTGAGGGTCTTCGTCCCGAGAATGTTCCTCAGGGTCGTCTGGGCCAGCAGCTGGGTCGACCGAGCCGCGTTCTCGACGTTTATCACCGAAATCATCGGATTCGAAATGCGATAATAGACGACGGCGTCCACGGCGACCGTCACCGAATCCTTCGTCAGGATCTACGACGCGCACAAAACGCACAACAAGCCCAATGATGAAACAAGCCCAAGAAAGAGAAGCACAAGAAAACAAGCCCAAAGAAAACAACCCCCATGAAAACGAACCCAAAGAAAACAAGCATAAGAGTCTGCATTGCCGTTTAGCAATCAATCAATAAATCAGTCAGTCAATCAATTAAACAATCAATACATATAGGGCCTATACTGTAGGTGTGCTGGAGAACAAAATATTGCCACAGAAATCGTTGATCTCAAGGCCCATCCGTCAAAGTTGCAAGAACCCTGCTAAAGTTGAGTAGTTTGTGAGATGCGGTCCAGTTTTGAGGCATTCCGTGAAACAAATTAATGTATTATGGAATTTATGGCAAGTGAAAATGTGTACGCGGTTTAAGGGCCAAAAAAGCTTATTTGCCCCAGGGTCCGCTGGAACTCCCCCCCTTCGCCACTATATGGCATATATTAACACGCCTCTGGTGCCAGAGTACACTCGAGATTTTCCCCTGGGATTACCACCACAAAGAGGTTGTTCCCCTGTTGTAAATACCTCCTGAGGAGGTACTTCGAAGGATACCGTTCGAAGGTCCACTCGAACGAACTGGTCGGTGCAGGGGAGAACGAAGAACAGGCCTGATATACACAACAACAACAACAACAGCAGCACAGCAGAAGATTCATATAATTAATTAATACAGTCATTAACTCAGCACAACATCTACAGCAGTGGCGTAGCCAGGACTCCAGAATGGGAATAATTCCCCCAAATACTCGTTGGCTCTGGACGATTTGCACGACCGATTCATATCCGAAAGGGGGGCCGGGCCCTCCCGTTTCCCTTCCGTGACTACGTTAATAATCTACAGTGTTCGCAGGCTTATACACAGGAACAAATAGCTATATAAGGGCCTAGTCTTCGCATTCCAAGATATTTATTCAACCGGGTTTTAAGTCATAATGGTCAGATGACGAACGCCTATATAGAGAATTTAGATGGAGGAAAAAGTGGAAGAGAGAGAGAGAGAGAGAGAGAGAGAGAGAGAGAATTGTATGTTTGTTTGTTTGGTTTTGTTTGTTTGTCTGTCTGTCTGAATCTGTTTAAAAGTGAAAATACGAGTTATCGCAATCATGAACTGGCTGTCGTCTGCTTTGTGTCATTGTCTCCGGACCTGGCTGCACAGACAACTTTATGAAACGTTAATGCCTTCGATGATTGACAGAGGGAGGCTGAATATAGGACGCGCCTCGATGACGGACAGATCGTCGTCTGCCTTAATTGCGTCCGTGTCGTCTGCTCATCTGCGTCAACTGCTGCTGCGATGAAAATCTTCATGCGTCGAAAACGAAACTGGATGGTGGGGTCAGGTGAGGTCGGATATAAGCGAGCCCATTGGACTCACGAGACCGGAGCAAAATGAGTGCAGAGAAAACGAAACGAGGTCCGTTGGCATTAATTTTTATGTTTTTTTCGGTGGGGTGGGTTGAGACCGATTGTCCGTCTCGTGAGGGTAGAAAAAAAGTTTCAACTGTATGGAACCCCTCCACTAGAGTCGAAAACGATCGCTGATATACATGGTGGGCCAATAAAACCGGTACTAAATTTAGCAACCAAACACTGCAGCTCATTTTTTATGAACGCGTCTTACATCTAGCATAGTTTTCGCTAGGTGGCGCCGCTGCGCTTTGGAATTCTAAAGAAAAAATTTAATGACTGCATTCAGGATATAATACTGCAAAGCGTCATTAAATTTCATGTAGTTTTATCCAGAGGTTGTGAAAATATTCACGACCAAACAGAGCGGTACCGGTTTTATTGGTCCACCATGTAGGCCTACAGTATCGGAGAATACAACTGCGCTCCATAATCCTCCATTGCTTCAGTGTTATTATTATCATCGCGTGACTAAACTCAATTCGCTGAAATCGATTTTAGGCGAATACGGATTTCGGTTTATCGCAGATTTTCAGGTTTCGTTTCGGTCCTCGGAAAGAAAGACACCCCAAAATTGCGGATTCCGAATATCCGACAGACTTTTCCCTCTGCGCTCCAGTGTTTAATCTTGACTCCTGGACTCCGGGGAAACTGACAAGACCGGGGGGAAGTCAGCTAGGGGCTGCTGTTAGTTGTTGTAGCATGCCAAAATTTCCGGGTGGAAATTTGAAATTTCCGGGGGGGACAGGGCAATTTCTCCCCGGAAACGGCCTAGATTAAACCCTGCTGCGCTCTCCTGGGGTCGAAAAGTTTCCTAGAGGGCCCGCTCCTCGATCTCTTTGACCCTGAACACGTCCAGGGCAGAAGGGCGAGACCTCATCGGCATACCTGGTCCTTTGGGGTCGTTCAGTGCCCTGCCAAGTCGGAAGATGATCGCTCTTTCGTACTCCTGTACGATCTAAAATAGCAGCGACAACACAACTTCAGAAAAATAACAGGAATAATTAATCAGATATTTTCCCAGAAATTTGCGTTCGGGGGGAGGGTCCCATATCTGCAGGGGGTGTCCAAGTTCAGTGTTTCATTCTAGATTCATTGGACCCAGGTGAATATCATTGGGCTTGGGGAGGTGGCGAGCTGAGGGTTCGATGCTTGACCCTCGAAAAAAAGGAAAATATTGGTCATAAATATGATTTTCGTTGTCATCTCTTCCGTTTTCATTCCGGTCTATTCTAATTTTTGTGGAGTCAGTTATAGTGGCTCAAATTTCATTTTCCAGAGGCGATTTTTTCCCATGGAAACATGCCTATATGAACCATCTCTTTAAGCACCGTTCATATTACCGTGACATCAAACATAGAATGAATTGCTACGAAAACCCAAGCAGAGATGCCATAGAATATATTCATATGAATAAAAGACAGTGCACTGCACGGCTACGACAAATCATCGAAATTCTAAAACTTCCAAAGATAATCAAGACAATGAATGGTGAATACCCAAGACTACCCCAGTAGGATGACGTTGACCTTGACTAGATGAGTCAATCAACCTCAGTTACGTCACTGACAAATAATACCATTATTCATGTACAAAAGCAAGAGGAAGATGAAGATGAAGACGAGAAGAAGAAGAAGAAGAAGAAGAAGAAGATGATGATGATGATGATGATGATGATGATGATGATGATGATGATGATGATGATGATGATGGTGGTGGTGGTGGTGGTGGTGGTGGTGGTGATGGTGGTGGTGGTGATGGTGGTGGTGATTATGATGATGATGATGATGATGATTATTATTTTTTATGACGATGATGATGATTATGATGATGATGATGACGACGACGACGACAGCTAAGTATACTAAAAATAGCAACGAAGAAGGACCGTTTATTTGATTAGCTCTCGACTCTGACGAAACTAGTCTCGCCTCTTATCTGGAATCGACAGATAAGCGATATCAGCGAATTTCGATTGATTGTACGTCACCACCACCTCCTCCTCCTCCTCCTCCTTTATCTTACTTACTTTGAGACAGAGACAGACGGCGATGGGAAAAGTGATGATGATGACGATCACTGATAGCAGCATCAGCAGCCGAGCACAGAAGCCTTGACCTTTGAGCGATTGTTCCCTCAGCGCTGCGTCAGACGACGGCCCTGTTACGTCATCACGACATACGTCAGAACATCACGACGTCACGGGTGACGAAATAATGACGCCAAGTCAACGTCAATATCATGGCATATAGGCTACATACTGCATGTGCAAATACACTGGCGTACACTTCTATTTAGGTCTCTAGGCTCGAGTCCCCCACTTTTTGAGGGGGGTACCATAGGAAAGAGGAAGGTATCGGCCCTATAGGGATTGGGCCTCCACTTTTTTACCCAAGTTTACGCCATTTTGCACACACACACAAACACACACACACACACACATATATATATATATATATATATATATATATATATATATATATGTCATAATTACGTAATAATTTATATATATATATAGACACATATATATATAATTGTTTATCAATATCATAAAAACAATGCGGTTGGAATCTGGTTTAAAAGTCGCTTTCAAATTGATCGACTTCGTTTTTTAGAGGCATTTACATTTCCGTTAAGACCGCATTTTCCTCGTCTGGATATAGGAGGCAAAATACTGCAGGACTAAAGACTTCCTGTTCCTCTTTAGGCATCCAAATTTCTTCCCAGACCGGACAAATTTAAATTTCTCTAATTCTAACCCGTAAAACTGACTTTAAAATTTTAAAAGCTCCTTCTGCTGAATTAGTAATTCTTATTTACTTTACACTTTTCAATCTTAGAAGGGGACAAGACACGATTAAACATATGCATTCCTCCATCTTCTACTCCCTCTCTCTCTCTCTCTCTCTCTCTCTCTCTCTCTCTCTCTCTCTCTCTCTCTCCGAACATTCACAGAGCGCGAATCGAATTCTTTTTTAGTCTCCTCGTAAATTTCCGACGATTTTTCTCCCCCCCCGTAGTTCGTGATTAGAGTCCATAATATACGGTTTCAGAAGTAGATCAAACGTTTATGTAGCGCCGTGTTATCGTCTGCCAGTCTTCGCTTGGCGGCGCCAGGAGTTTCCTCTTCCATTAGCCTCGGGTATTCGAACGTGATTGGGGGGGGGTGGTGGTGGTGGCGGAAACTCACTTACGAAACGGACAGGGTGTGGCGGGTGGGGTGGGGTGTGGGGAGGACTGGGAGGAAGATTGGGTGGTGATTAGAGAGAAAGTGGCCTACACTATTATCGCGATTTTGGGCATATAGAGGTCGCCATATTGTGGACTCGCTCTATTGCGTAATATTGTCTCGGAGCGTGCATCATAATTGTATTTTACGGAGGAACTGGGTAATGGAGGGCTACCGCTGGATGCACGGAAGATGGCAGGAATGAACGAGGAAAGGGTTGACGGATGTATGGATGGATGGATGGATGGATGGATGGATAGGGTAGGACTGTGGTGGAGCGATATCCCAGCAGTTGCGGGGGCTGTGTGTGTGTGCGTGTGTGTGTGTGTGTGTGGTCGTGTATTGATTTGAAGCCTTGTGTGGGCTTTGGCATTTCGCCTCCGAAGACAGGAACATAATTTTACAAAAGAAACTAAATAGAAAAATCACAGTCACATAAAAAAACATTTGCTTAAATCTATTTTTTGCCATTCAACTATCCATTCATCTTTCCATTCATCTTTCCATTCATCTTTCCGTTCATCTTTCCATTCATCTTTCCGTTCATCTTTCCATTCATCTTTCCGTTCATCTTTCCATTCATCTTTCCGTTCATATTTCCATTTATCTTTCCATGCATCTTTCCGTTCATCTTTCCATTCATCTTTCCATTCATCTTTCCATTCATCTTTCCATTCATCTTTCCATTTATCTTTCCATGCATCTTTCCGTTCATCTTTCCATTTATCTTTCCATTCCTCTGTTCATTCATCATTCTATATATCTATTGATTCATATATTCATTTGTCTATCCGGTCGTCTGTCCATTCACATAGTGACATACATCCATTCATTTATCTATTCGTCTATTCGTGCGTCTATCCTTCTATCCATCTATCGGAGGAAACAATGCGAACACGATATTTGTCACACGAGCATGCAACTGCATGACAATGCTGGCCTTCAATTCAGGGGCCTTCGTCCTCCGAGACAGGGACATAAATCCTTCACCCCCCACCCTCCCACCCCTTCACTTTGCCAATCCCGCAAATGATGCAGCGCTGGTTTCTGCTTCCCGGAATAATTTCCTGAAACGCCTATAGACCTGAAAGTATATTCGATTTGCTATAGGAGATCTTTATACCACCAGACTGAGGAAGAGCGCTCCTGCAGAATTATTGTTGACCCACAATAGAAAACGCCCTCCCCACCTCCACCCCCCACCCCATATTCCTAATGCCAGGCACATTTAGCAGGGTATCCGCAAATCTTTTTGAGTGAGAATGTCTTGGACGATTTGCGTCGATTTCAAACGCAGAATTTGACCAGCCTGCAGTGTTTTAGAAATCAAGAGAGTCCAGTTTTAGGCCACAATGCTTTATGATTGGTGCCCGAGGTCGGGTGAAAAATGTTGCAGTTAAAAATATAGTTCGCGGGTAATAAAAAAACCAGGTAGCCTAAGCTGAAAATATGACATTTAAAATAGTCCGTAGACCTATGTGTTAGAAAAATGTGGCTGATCGTTCCAGTATCTTCACGGATCATTTAACGTTTCCTGGCGGGCCGGATCTGGCCCGCGGACCGCCATTTGAACGGTCCTTGTCTATAGGGTGTTAGTGGCACTAATATTCGGAAGAATTCAAAGACGTTACAACGAATTCTACAAATATGCATTTTCGCAAAGATGTCGCATGCACGCATTCTCTCAATACTCCTGTTGTTGGCTCAATTAATGTCGTCGAACATAAATGACCGCAGTTAATGGGGACGTATCGAGTGCTGTGAAAACGGACATTAGGGCAGTATGATGAAAACACAAACACATTACAACAACAACAACAACATGGGTCGGAATTCTTCAAAGCTATGTTTGGTCAGTTCTGGTGCACGGATCAGAATCATGGACGCTCAAAAAAAAACAACAGAAAGGAAATTGGAAGCTGCAGAGATGTGGCTTCCCAGACATAGGGGCCTATGCAAAAACTTTCATGGACAGAAAAAAATAACAAATGAGGAAGTGATAAAAGCCGTTGGTATAAAAAGAAAATGGCAAAATCCGTAAGAAAGCAACAGCTGGAGTTTTTTCTGACATCTAATAAGAAAGGACGGATTGGAAAATTTAGTCATAATAGGAAAAATAGAGGGGAAAAGAGCAAGAGGGAGACAAAAGAATAAAGTATACAGACAGCCTAAGAGAACCGACAAGAACTAAAGACAACATCGAACTGATAAGGAAAGCTAGAAACAGAGAAGATTGGAAATTCACGGTAGCCGACGCAGCAATACATGACACTTAACCCCTTAACTGGGGATCCCGGATATATCCGTCCATTTTACATTGAGTTACAGTTAAATACACAGTTAAGGGGTTAATTCGAAGGAGAAGAAGTAGAAGAAGAGGAAGAAGAAGAAGATGATGATGATGATGATGATGATGATGATGATGATGATGATGATGATGATGATGATGGTGATGATGATGATGATGATGATGATGATGATGATTGATGATGATGATGATAATGATGATGATAATGATGATGATGATGATGATGATGATGATGATGATGACAACCTTGCTCAGAAATTTAAATAGGTTAATACTTCACTGCTGACTACGTGTATGCGCTAAACCTTTCTCCATCAAGCAATACGGTTCTTTTTTAAAAGTTTATAATTATTATGAAATTCTTCAGTTTATTCCATGCGCACAGATCTGTGTGTTCAAAAATCGGCTTTAGGACGAGTTACTTCCTCCACACCCCCCCCCCCGCCTCCGCCTCCGCCCCCACCCCACCCAGAAGCATTCTGGTTACGGCTTTGGCAGTGAAGGAGGCGGCGGTCTGACTATGCGATTGCTATAGGACATGGTGCCGATGTTTCACTGGCGATTGCAGCGCACGAGAAGTGACGTGAAAAAGGAGAGATCTTTCACAAACAAGGAAAATGACAATAACTTCCTAAAACGAGACGTCAGGTTAAATCTCGACTTTTATATTTAAAAGAAATGCGTCTTAGTAATTGAGTATCCCGCCAGGACTGTGAGTCTCAACTTTAATAATAATAATAATAATAATAATAATAATAATAATAATAATAATAATAATAATTATTATTATTATTATTATTATTATTATTATTATTATTTCCTTTCCACGAAGTGGAAGCTTTCCCTAAAGCAAAATCCGCTGACAATATTCCAGCGATAATAATAATGATAAGAGTGATGGTTATAGTAATAATAATAATAATAATAATAATAATAATAATAATAATAATAATAATAATAATAATAATAATAATAATAATAATAATAATAATAATAATAATAATAATAATAATAATAATAATAATAATAATAATAATAATAATAATAATAATAATAATAATAATAATAATAATAAATAGTAATAATAATCCAACGATGCTCAAAACTGGCGCATGCGCCGTTCGCCCGATTGCGTACTACTTCCGGTGCAGACCTTTTTCTAGAATAGCAGCGACTACCAGGTTACCATGGCAACCGCTCAGCGCTATGCGGTAGGCCTAATCGAACGAATTACCTCTCACCCTCACCCACCCCACCCAACCCCCAACCTCCAACCCCGGTTTCAGTCCAACCCCCTGTCTTCAAGGGGGAGGACCAGAAGCAGCGAACCGTGTAGCACCGCTACGGTGAAGGGAGAAGGAGGGGATTGATATCGCCCTTACAGCACCCCCTCGCTCCCCCATCCGCGAAATCTCCCGCTTGGGCTTTTGTCTCGTGGGTAATCCGTCGACGAACGGAGAACAGCTTTCGGAAGAGATGGCTCCGAATACTAATGACGGAGCGAGACTTGTATCGACACAACGGTGACCAATTTTACGAGACAGACAGACAGACAGACAGACAGACAGACAGACAGACAGACAGGCAGACAGACAGGCAGACAGACAGACAGAAGGGAAGAACGGATGAATTAATGAAGTGGTGGCAGACAGAAAAGCAAAATTGACAGAACAGAGATTGATGGAGACAGAGACAGAGCCAGACAAAGAGAAATGAGAGAGCGTCAGACAGACACACAGGCAGACAGACAGACAGACAGACAGAGACAGACAGACAGACAGAGAATTTAGAAGCTATTTAGTTGGCGCAGAGTTTATGAGTCCGTGGCGCATTCTGTTAACAGCAGCTGCAGTTTGAGTCCAAAGTAGAAAGGGAGAAATGGAAAATCCGGGTTTGACCTTGAGCTCAAGGTTGAATTGGGGTCTCCTTGGTGACCGTCACCAGTGGATGAATTAAGGGCGGTGGGCGGAAAAATCCAAGAATTCAGTCGGCGACTTAGAACGATAGTCGCCAGATTTCGCCGCAAGGGGCAGAAGCCGAAGAGGGCAAAGGTCAGAGCGAGAGAGAGAGAGAGAGAGAGAGAGAGAGAGAGAGAGAGAGATGCAGACACTTGCAAGGCAAATACAGTGCCCCCTCGGATGAAAGCGAAGGCAGGCGTGAAATGAGTTCGAGGAAAGCAGAGCTGAAGAAGATCGGAAAAGAAAACTACGAAAAGAAAAGAGCGCCAAGAGAAGCAGACAGCAAGAAATAAACACACACACACACACACACACACACAGAGAGACAGAGACAGAGAGGGAGGAAGGGTGAATGGAATTAAATGGCTGCTCTGAGGCTGTACAAATGGCGATGAAAGCAGACAGCGGTGAAACGGTGTGATGAATGGTTTTAGAGGCTGAGGTCGGAGGATGGGGGAATGGGGGGGATGGGGGACGGGGGCGGTGGAGAATGACGGAGGAGTGAAGTGGATTCGGGTTCGGATGATCGCTGGAGAGCCGCTTCCAGGTTGCGCTTTCCAGCTTTCCAAGCCCAACAACCTCCCCCGCCCGCCCCACCCCCATCCCCTGCGACAGAACCACTCGCGAAAGATCTGCCAACATTTGCCTTGTATTTTGATATTTCGCAAGAATTGAAACACGAACATTCATCTCAATCCAATAGCATTTTATTGATTATCGACAAAACAATGACACTGCGTCTCTCCATACCTTCCTGCCTCTCTACTCCCTCCGTCTATCTGTCTATCTATCCATCCATCCATCCATCCATCCATCCATCCATCCATCCATCCATCCATCCATCCATCTGTCTGTCTGTCTTTCTGTCTGCCTGTCTGTCAGTCTGCCTGTTTGCTTGTCTGTCCTAGTCGACCCTGTCTTTCGGATGGCGGAATAGCAGAGAGCTCTTAGCCGCGATAAGAGTTTCTTTGGCTGCAGCTTTATTCCACGCAGACTGGAAAACGGAGATCTGGAAAATAGGAAATCTCCTCGGAAGCCGTTCTTTGATCCGGAGTGGTTTTGGGGAATCTCACGCACTCCATCAAACGAGGAAATTGAAGTCTTTAGAAGATCCGAGCGTAATGGAGTCGACCAGGCTTTGCAAAGCCCTGGTCGACTCCATGGGTACGAAGTTTAAAGGAAACAGTTTCGTATCTCTTCTTATGCAATTCTTTGCAAATAGAATTTCTACTAAATACAGTGCGTGAATATGCTGTTCTGCATTTGGAAACATTTAAAAAATATAGCTGGGGGTTAACCCTAACCCCAGCCCTTAACATGGAGGGCCCCACAAGCCAAATATTGGGTGGGCCAACACGGCCTGTTTGAAATTGGACAATGCAAGGACTAGTGCTACAGTAGGCTATAGATATGAAAAAATTCAGAAGAGTGATGAAACGAATTAAAAGCCCCTTAACTAGGGATTTACGGTCAGCATGTGTACATATTATAATTTCAACAACCAAGCATCGCATGTCAGACTTCTGACACGGCTAACTCTCAGACTGGCGCCCTATAATTTACCATGGAAATTATTAATAAATCAAAGAACCGGTTACAGTCGTTGCCATGACAACTGGGCAGACGATAACTTAGAAGCAAAGAGAACGAATGGTTCGAACGAGATCATGTACGTAAAATTCACGCTAAAATGCAGGCGATAATCTCTTAAACGATTAATAATAATAATTATGATGATGATGATGACGACGACGACGAAGACAACAGCATCAACAACAACAACATCAACAAGAACAACAATAATAATAACAACAACAACAATAACAATAACAACAACAACAACAATAACAACAACAACAACAACAATAATAATAATAATAATAATAATAATAATAATAATAATAATAATAATAATAATAATAATAATAATAATAATAATAATAATAATAATAATAATAATAATAATAATAATAATAATAATAATAATAATAATAATGTGATTTCACGTGGTTTATGAGGCTAAGTCAGAGCAGTATGTCAAGTCTTCAGCTTGGATTCAATCCATGAAGGAAAACAGATTTCGAATGGATCTGTACAGCTCAAAGGCGAAAAAAGTCGACCAGAAAGAAAAAAAAAACAATCAAGCTAATGTTCTACGGATCATTTAATTATCTACGGAAGACCCGAATGGCCATCAGACACGCCAGATGCCGCAGCGCCGTGCAAATAGCCTCTCCGACAAGGGGTAAGTTGCATCGGATGGAGTCAGCAGCGTAGACTAAAGCTAATCGCCGACGCGGCCGGGCTATTGCAGTATTGCTGCGTCGGGCAGTTTCAAGTCGTTTTCGTGCAACGGTAGCAAGTGAGATTGATGGCATACTTGCGCTACAAAATTGCTTTTCAACTTTTCGACGCGATGAGTGCCCAACCAGCGATGATGAAACGCGTCGAAGGGGCACGTGACCTAAAGGCAAACGAAGAAAAAGTAAGTATGATGAATGATGGGGGAAGAGGAGAAAACAATGAAGGATGTGGACGAGATGTTTCAGGAAAACAAAGTAAACGGAATGATAGATGGAAGATAAGACACCACAGAAGGAGGAGGAGGAGGAGGAGGAGGAGGAGGAAAACGAGTGAAAGAAAAAAACAGTCGATTAAAAACGAATAGAGAAAGAAAGTAAAGTGAGAAGTGTTAAGAAATAATAAAAAACACACAAAAATAAGAAAATAATGAATCTAAATAAACAACGAAATACCGAAAGCACAGAGACAAACAACAGAGTGACGTCACGTGCCAAGTCACGTGTCATGATCCGTTCAAACTGAAGGACAATAACTGCACGACTGCATGACTTTGGCAGCAGTAGTATAGTAGTAGTGACAAATATACGTGACATTCTACAGGAATGACATCGTATATTGATTCTCACGAAAGAACAATCAATCGAAGAACGACAGACGAGATAAACGACACGAAGGAGGAAGTGAATCAAGACTAAGCACAAGACAGAAGCGAATTCCAGTGATCAAGGAAGGCGATGATGAAGAAGAGGTCCGGATATTAGGGATAATGAACCGACCTAAAGACGCCATCGTTTCGCGCAGTCAGACAGGAAGTCAGTGCAGGGAGAGGGAGCCGGAAGGGTAACTTAGGATGGGGTGGAGTGGGGTACGGGGGGGGGGAGGGGGTCGATTGACCGTGACCTTTTCTGGCACCGGGTCGGTCGATGACGTCACGCGCCGTTCGGTTAATCGCGACATTTATGGCGCAAACTCATCGCTAAATTTACCTTATATAAACCATTCGCGCGATAAACAGAAACGCACGCGAAACTACCTGATTCGTCTTCATGTACATGACGTCATCATCTCCATCTCCTCCCCCTCCTGCACCTCTTTTTCCAACTCATTATCATTATCATCATCATCGCCATCATCATCATTGTCATTTACTTACTCCGGTCTTCGACCATCAATATGAGACCTCTCTTAAACACGGACGACTAGCTAACCCCCCCCACCCCGGTACCCACATCCACCAACCCACCCCTTATCTTCCAACCCCAACGCCTGGCCAATCGAACCCCGTTCTTATCGCAATGGCGCTCTCTCGTATAGCAGCAGTCCGCCATTCGGACTTTATCAGTTCTTCTGAAAATTAATTACAGCACAAGATGTCGTCTACAGGAGGACGCCTGAGCCCAGGAATAGAACAGACGACGATATGGACAACAGCCGCCGCCGCCGCCGCCGCCGCCGCCGCCGCCGCCGCCGCCGCCGCCGCCGCCGCCGCCGCCGCCGCCCCCTGCATTTCGCCGGATATCACAGCGGCGAGTCGTCGATGAGTAGCCGATGACGCTAGATAAGATAGCGGATACGTTTATTTAGAATTATTGATCAACTCCACCATCGTCTTCTCCTTCTCCTTTACTTCGACGGCGGTTATCGGCGGCGGCGGCGACGCGGAGTACGCGAGAGAAGCACAGAGACCGCCGTAAGAGAGAGAGAGAGAGAGAGAGAGAGAGAGAGAGAGAGAGAGAGAGAGAGAGAGAGAGAGAGAGAGAGAGAGAGAGAGAGAGAGAGAGAGAGAGACGCCTGCTGTGTCTGTATGTATGAGAGAGAGAAACTGTCTTCGAATGAATTGTGGGGGGAGGGGAGGGGAGGGGAGGGGCGTAATGATTCGTAATCGACGGTTGCCGTGGCAACAGCTATACATGCGAACGTCGATAGGAGAATATAACAGCTTTACCATGAACAGTCGTTAGATGTTTCTAAGCTTACCGCTTACTCTATATTCTAATGACTTCCATGTTATTCCTGAAACTACTATACTACTACTACTACTACTACTACTACTACTACTACTACTACTACTACTACTACTACTACTACTACTACTACTACTACTACTACTACTACTACTACTACTACTACTACTACTACTACTACTCTGAATCTATTCATCATCATCATCATCATCATCATCACCACCATCATCATCATCATCATTTATTATTATTATTATTATTATTATTATTAATTATTATATTAAGACATTGGTCTGGTTATTCGTCAAAGATAAACTGATTGACAGCAGAGCAATAGAACAAGAGATGCAGTTGTTTGTTGGTGGAAATCGAAGTGAAGCAGTTTCTTCGAAGGAGGATTGAACAGGTGTTTTCAGACTGTGGCAGACGATAGGCAAAGCTGCAGCTGACAGATGGCGCTCTTCGTGCATTTAGTGCAGTCATCAGTGCATATCTCAGAATTGCAAATCTTCGATTTATTTAGCTCCTTGATAATAATAATAATAATAATAATAATAATAACAATGTCCTGGTCATTCAGCATTCAGCGATGCGCACGATTTTCATTCATTCCGTTCCGGTGGACGTGGGATCGAACCCGGGTTGAAGACTCTAGACTCTAGCTCATGCCATGGTTGCAGATGATGAAATCCTAGAAGCTGCAGATGACAATTGAGACTTAGAATGCTCAAAATGCAAGTGTACCGATAGCACTACACTTCTATAGCGCCCGTTACCTGAGATAGAGATAACCCAAGCATACTATTTGACTGACAGCAACCGGCACTTTATTATGACTTCTGGGATGTCTAGAAGCGATAATCATCATCATTATCGTCATCATTATCATCACCACCACCACCACCACCATCATCATCATCATCATCACCGCCACCACCATCATCAGCAACATCATCTTCATTATTGTTAGTATGATGATGATGATGATAATAATAATAATAATAATAATAATAATAATAATAATAATAATAATAATAATAATAATTATTATTATTATTATTATTATTATTATTATTATTATTATTATTATTATTATTATTATCATCATCATCGTCATTAATATAATTGCATCTTTTATGGAAGGCCGAGAGGCAGAGAAGTGAGAGGCAAAGAAAAAGGGTGAAAGGGCGAGAGAAGGAGAGAGAGAGAGAGGAGCGAGACGAAGAGAGATACAAATATGGAGAGACAATGGGAGAATAGAGAATAGAGAGAAAGAAATGAAGATGGTTTAGAAGAAGTCGGAATCTGATTCAAGTGTTTTCTATGAAACGACAGTATAGGTAAATAAGCATCGCAATTGAAGTGGTACAGGTGATACAGGTAAGACACCCGGCCACAGGAGCGAAAACCTGATTTATTATTATGCATGACGTCATAGGCTCGGTAGTCCATAATAGAACGTCTATTATTATCATTAGGCTCTAATGCGGTTACGTCATCTCCATATTGTTTAATGCCATAATTATAATTATTCATATCAACAGCGATTTACCGATTGCAAGCTGTTCATCTTCCTGCCTGGAGTTCGTTGCCATGGTGAAGTGGAATGCAGACGCCCTTCCACGATATTTTCCAGGCGCGGTAGTTAACCGGATCCTAATCCAAGCGACAGAACATTCCGGAAACTTTCATCGATGCATTTTTCCTCTTCGCAGAATTTTCTAGACGACCAACGTGGACCAACTCTCGGTAAAGATATATATGCGGTTACGTACCAGGCGTTCGGTAATAGGTACAGTACGCGTACCGAGTACCACGAGTACCGGGCATCAAGGGCGCTCACCGATTTGCGCAAGCTTTTTCCTCAAGTGATCGATTTTTTTTTTGAAGAGCGTTGTATTTTCGTCGGCAAGTAGGCCTAATCGATACTTTCGAAGAGGGTGACATGACGTCAGATGACGTGTGCGGCGTCGGATGACGTGTGACGTTCGTGCCTCCGGTAAGTATGATCGTCGTTAATTTGAATGCAGCGAAAAGCGTCAGAGAGCGCGGACCGCAAAGAGGAGAGGCGAAGGCGACCTCTATAGACGACGACGACGACGACGCCTCGGCCTTTCCAGCCTCTGTTCGCCGCCGATCACAGGGAACCAGTTCTTCCGGTGGCGAGGAGGAAGGGAGGGAGGGAAGGAAGGAAGAAGGACGGACGCTGGTACCCCGTCGATGCTGCGACGTCAGCGCTCGATAGAGCCCTCTGCCGCCGCCGCCGCCACCGCCGCCGCCGCCGCCTCTGCGCTGGTCCGGGTCCCAATAAGAATCGGCGATCACTCGCTCGCAACATAATATATGTCAATGCGGACGACTGCTGCTGCTGCTGCTGCTGAGAGAGAGAGAGAGAGAGAGAGAGAGAGAGAGAGAGAGAACGAGAGATAAGAGACAAAGAGACTGAGCAAGAGATAGACAGACAGACAGACAGACAAAGTCATGGCTGACTCTAAGATTCTAACAGAATTCCCAGGAAATTGTTTGAAATTCTCCTCTTTTTTCCATTCCTCTGAAACTAAACGAAGGTTCTCGAATCTGTTTGGTGCGTTCAATGCTGTCGCCATTGACGGTCGCTTATGGCAGATGGCTTGTCGGAAAGAGCAGTAGAAACCAGTAGATTTGAAAGAGATTTCAAAAGTAAATCATCATGCAAGAGATCTTGCATTTCTGGTCAAAGCCGCTAGAAATCATTCCTTGAACCACTGAAAAGTTTGTAAGTAAGATAAACTGTTGCCAGCAACAAAGCTTAACAGCTGGTTGATTTTTAAAAAAACCAGTAGAGAATCATAGAAATTGGTCAATAGCAGAAAACGATTCCTCGCGAAGAGGTGAACGACCTCTGTTGCTACGCTAGTTTGCCGCGTAGTAGCACGATGATGATGACGACGACGATGATGACGACGACGACGACGATGATGATGACGACGACGATGATGATGATGATGACGACGACGACGATGATTGTCTACCAGATTTTGTAGGATAGGGTATTCGTTCAGATATTGATTCATCAGCAGGGTATGTATGAGACCTGATGACGCTTGAAGACGAGGGGAGGGGGTTGATGCATATAATGATATCATCACACCAGTATTTTTATTTTGCTTAGAAAATGCTTTATTAACGTCGAAGCAAGTTTATAAATTGGGTTCTGTAATAGTTGCTTAACTGTAGCAATGTCAATCTTGTGTCAATAATAAAGCCATACTTTGGTAAACATAACTAGGCGTGATGACGTCATCCAAGGAAGGGGTTCGATGACAAGGGAAGGGGGTAAAAACTTTGATGACGTTGTATAATAGAATAGATGACCTTGAACTCTCACTTAGTTTTCCTTGTATTCGCTAGGTGGCTAGGCCGATGCACCAGAGATCCCGAGAATTCTTGAACCTTGCGTTGTTTGAAACTGAAAGTAGTTTTAGTTTTAAAATGGCGGACGTCTCGAATCGAACGAGAGTCGCTTGCCGCATTGGCACAAATTGATTGACAGAATCCATTAGAATTTAGAATCTATTCGATTTTTTCTTTACAAATTAATCTTTGTACAGAATTTCGATGAAAATATTGCAAACAGTCGGCCATGCTACACTGTAGATATTATAAATCGTAGAAAACTTTCACCAGCAACATATTTGGCGAGGTGCGCCATCTGGCGAATTAATTCGGGTAAGTAAACAAGTATGATATCATGAATTTATATAGCGCTTAAGGGTAGTACCAATATTAGTCGCCTAATCTAGCGTTAAACCTACAATGGGAAATTGGGGCGGGGGCGTCTTAAGCCCGTCCCAAGGCGTAACCATTCAGCAAAAAAGTTAGGGCACTACCGGATTCAAATTTTGAGTTTTGGATAATTTTTTCAGACCACGTGACATGGCAATCAGCCTGCCCACCCCCCACCCCACATCCGAATAAATCTCCTTACTGGTTTTGCACGAATCTCACGGCTAGTCTATGCCCGGACAGCACTCGCGGCGTGACCAGGAATTTGATTTGGGGAGGGTATAATGTGATGGGGGGGGGTATAAATCTTTAGAAACTTTTATAATTAAAAAAACACATAACATTTTGAGGTAGTCTGATTTGGGGAGGGTATATATACCGATGTACCCCCCCCCCGTCGCTACGCCCCTGACAGCACCCCCGCCCCACTGAAAAAAAATTCTCATCGATTTTTCACGACTCTCACGGCTATCACGTATCTATGCCACAATATGAGAGGAAGATGACCTCAATGCCTCTTGTGGCTGTGCTAACAGGTGGGATTATGATCGCCCACCCCCCAACCCCCACCCCCCCCCCCCCCCCCCCACCCCCACTTGAACCACTTGTGAAAACTGAGCCGCGACTACCTTAACTAATCATTGTGGGAGGAAGGGAGGGAGTCATTTAATTCGAATCGTTTCTCGAGTTCGTCACCCGACCAGTGGCTGATTAACCCCTTAACTGGGGATCCCTGATATATCCGTCCATTTTGCATTGAGTTACAGTTAAATACACGGTTAAGGGGTTAATGTCCTTCTGGAGCAGCATTGGTTTTTTTAAGAGATTGAGACTGAACTTTGCGAGGAAGGCTGTGAAAGCAATGGATCGATTTTATTCTCAAGTCAGTGGTAACTAAAAGATTAACTACATTGTAAAGAAGCAGTTACTGAAAAATTACAGTCTCAAAATAAGTGCAACGAAAGCGCTACAATGAAACCTCGTTATAAAGCTTTCAAACCGACCGTGCGTTAATGGGATGCTACTGTACTCGAGTGTACCCCCTCGCTGCTCTGTCCTTGCCATTGAAAAATTAATATCGTGGGTTCAACGAGAAAACGACTGTCCGAGTTGGAGTCAGTTCAAGTACACTAATCCAGGCGAATACACATATATATATATATATATATATATATATATATGCTGTCTACCAATAGACTCTCGAGTAGCAGAGGAGACGTTTGGCACTTTAAGAATATATATATATATATATATATATATATATATATATATATATATATATATATTGTAGTATGGATTTAACTATGAACTACGTCAAGAGGTTGGTGCAGACGATGCTTATCGTTTATAATGCGATTTGCCACGCGAATCGCAAAGATGAACGTACCGATTACACCCGATGCGATAAGCTGCTTTTAGGCTCGCTGCTGTCTACCAATAGACTCTCGAGCAGCTAGCAGAGGAGACGTTTGGCACTTTAAGAGATTGTGTGTGTGTGTGTGTGTGTGTGAGAGAGAGAGAGAGAGAGAGAGAGAGAGAGAGAGAGAGAGACAGAGACAGAGACAGAGACAGAGACAGAGAGACAGACAAAGAGAGACAGAAAGAGAGAGAGAGAGAGACAGAGAGAGAGAGACAGAGAGACAGAGAGAGAAAGACAGAGACAGACAGAGACAGACAGAGAGACAGAAAGACAGAGAGAGACGGAGACACAGAAACAGACAGAGACAGATAGAGTATTTCTTAGATTACCTAATAGCAGATTATATATTTTCACCCGTAATTTGTTATTTGATCACGTTCTGTAAAAGGTGAAAAATTCTTTAATGGCGCAGCAAACTTACGAACATCGAATCATTCAAAGACATTAACGAATTCCAATTGCACTTACGTTATAAAACCTGCAATGATCATAACACACTTAATATAATAGACAAGGCAAGTTTTTTCAGCCTGTTACATTCATTCATTCGTTCGTTCATTCAATAATAATTGCTAAACAGACCTTGGACAATTTAAGAAAACATGGCGGATTGCAAATCAAATGAGACAGCAGTGATGACGTCACGTGTCTTCCTTTTCACAAAGTCATCCATGCTGCTATAAAACGACTCATAATATGTGCATCGAACTTAATACTTCATAATTATTAGATTCTATGGTCTGTGTGTCCACATCTGATGAATAATTCTTGGCTTGTTGGTAAACAACAGAGACCGTTCTGTTTATTAACCCCTTAACTGGGGATCCCGGATATATCCGTCCATTTTACATTGAGTTACAGTTAAATACACGGTTAAGGGGTTAATGTTATCTCACTTCGATGAAAGAAACAGCCACAGTAGAAAGATATTCAATAATAGTTTTAAATAGAAACAGCCCATCACGATTGTTTCAAATCTCATACAAGTGACATTCGTTAACGTGACATTCATTGACTATTCTATCCACCTAGATATTGCGGTGGAGGGGGGAGGTTAAAATGTTTGTGGGAACAAACATTGGGGAGGTCATACTACTTGCCAAAATGTCAAAATTTTGGGGACAAAATTCAAACTTTGGGGGAAATTCCCCCCAGAGAAAGTCTAGAATAAACACTGCGTGACATTGACCTTGACTTTCGTTGTATCTTGGCGCTATAAAAATGATCTCATTAATAATAATAATAATAATAATAATAATAATAATATTATTATTATTATTATTATTATTATTATTATTATTCGGATAACTTCTTTAGCGCCATTTTAATAATGCATCTGCATCAGTATATGGTCGCTTAATAATAATAATAATAATATTAATAATAATAATAATAATAATAATAAATAATATCATTATTAGTAGCATTAATGGATGGTTGATGAAGACAATTTCTGTTGCACGATGTACATATAGTCTTTGGCCATCGACGACTAGGTATGATTTAGATTCGATGTTCCAAGCTCGGTCATTAAGTGGATGGGTGACCAGACGACGAATTCAGGAATGTCCGAGACGGTAACTATGAGACCTTATCGCCTTTATCTGACGGTTGTCTTCCAGTATTCGACGAATCGACTGAAGAAGAATTGGCGCGATTTTCTAGCGCCGTTTCATCGGGAATATCTGATTTGAAATCACGAAAAAAAACGACAA